>JAZGTJ010001252.1:42978-61480 GCA_036877575.1 Botia almorhae | reverse complement strand
ATTTTGCTCTTCCCTCCACGTCCAAGGAGGGAAAAGATCTCTGGAGATGGACTTGAGATAGCCTTGAGATTGTCCATGTTTTCCCACAATTTTTTCTCTCAAAGACAACTCTTTACACTTCTTACTTTTGTCCATGCTCAGTAACACACAACACAGAGGTTGAGTCAACTTTTCTCAATTTTAACCGGTTGCAAGTGTGATTACTACATTCCCAACACCTGTTACTTGCCACAAGTGTGTCTAAATACAAATTACAGGAGCATCACATGCTTGAAAAGCAGTTATTTCTTACAATTTTGACAAGGTGCCAATAATTTTGTACAGGGATTCTGTGAGAAATTGTCTTAGATTTTACTTTTCTCTGGGTTTTTTTGCAATTGGAACAATTTTTTGAGAGAAGTGTTGCATTTTCTGACAGAATTGCAAGGGTGCCAATATTTTTGGCATGACTGTATATGAAACATTACTGTATGTAAATAATGTTAATTAGATGTTAATTTAAAAACATACTATTGTTCATTGTTAACTTGATTATATAATATATGCAAATATATTATATATATATAATATATACAAACCGTACAAATAATGGGACGACAACAAGTGCAAAAACAGTAGTGCAATACAAAAACCACACCACGATGAACATACAAACAGGTCTGGGGCAATAGTATCCAAAAGGGTAATCCAAACTCGAAATCCAAATATCCAAAATGCATAAATCAAAAAATGAGAGAAGACGCAGGAGAATACACAAGAGAATAACTAACTGCAAAAACCACAGAAACAACGGCAACATCAAACAATAACCCACACCCGAACATACGAAAACCCGAAATTTAAATCATAATGACGATTACCAGGAACAGGAAGTGAAGACAGTGACGACAGACAACAACAACGTTTCATAATAAGAGTCCGGACTCATGCGCTATATGCGGATTACATCCCCATCCAATCTAGCTGAGCTTGAGCTATTTTTAAAAGAAGAATGGCCAAATATTTCAGTCTCCAGATGTGCAAAGCTGGTAGAGACATACCCCAAAAGACTTTACAAAATATTGATGCAGGGGGGCTGAATACAAATGCACACCACACTATTCATGTTTTTATTTGCTTAAAATTTTGAAAACCATGTATCATTTTCATTCCACTTGACAGTTGTGTGCTACTTTGTGTTGGTCTATTACATAAAATCTCAATAAAAAACATTTAAGTTTGTGGTTGTAATGTGACAAAATGTGGAAAAGTTTAAGGGTTATGAATACTTTTGTAAGGCACTGTATATATATATATATATATATATATCAACACAAGTTAACAATGAACAATAGTATGTTCATAAATTAACACAAAACTAATATTGTTACGAAAGCTAACGAAGAGAGAACCCATATGCAGACAGCTTGTAACAGAAAAGGACTTTATGTAAATAAAACTCCCTCAAGGGGGACAAGTCAAAGAACTTAACAGAAAACTAAAACATAACCAAAACACAGAGGTCGAGAAATGTTTAACAAACAGCACAGGACAGCAAACACAAGGGCATTAAATAGGGAGGAACTAAGGCGGGTAATAAGGGAAGGCAGGTGAAGGGAATTAACTGAAAATGGGATTAACGAGGAAACAAGGGGGCGGAGTCAGAGAGCACATGGCCAATGTAAACAACCAAACGCCATGTGATTCCACAAATGACAAAGACCCAGAGCATGAGTCCAGATCCTGACTCCAAGAAACAAGAACCAAGATCTGACATAAAACACAGGGAATGTCAGGATCCTGGCAAGGGAACTACTCAGGACTCAGGACAAGATTCCAGGACCCTGACAAATATAATAAATGTTGTTTTTATACAAATTAACACGTAACTTTATTGTAAACTGTTGTCGCCAAACCTTTGTAAAACATTTATATGTTACATTCACATTAATTATTTCATAGATGCTTTTGTCCAAAGAAACATTATGACCACAATAATGCTACATAACAAATAAAAGGACTCAACATTCAGAAGGATTTGACTTTTTGCTGAAGGTAATATGGAAAAGTTCAGGAAGGGACATAAACTTTGGAGGTAAATTACAGATACAGAACAGGAACAGATGATGGTCAACCTCTTCTGCCCTGAGATGTGGCCTAAAAACTTAAAAGATGAGTTTCTATCTCTCATCCTTTAAATTCATTCTCCTCTCTGCTCTAAATTTCCTCCAATAGGATTAGCATTATAGAAAAAATGTGAAGACAAGGGAGTGTACAGCATGTTGAGTTTTAGAAGCTTTTGTAGAGTGCTTATTTAATATGCGTATGCATATGCCAGCTGTTTATCAGGCTCTACATTGGGAAGTTTACATTGGGGTGTCAGTCAACGCAATTCCGTAAATAATTCAGTTGCACTGTTAGTTCTTAAAACTTTTGTAGGAAGGCTGTAAAGTCTTGTTAAAGTGTAGTTGCACAATATGACACATTTAACTTTCGTGAAGCAATAAACATCAATAATTAAAGGCTAACTAAATGCTAATACAAAAAAATAGGTTTTGTGCAGAAGAACTGTACCATATGTTAAACTATGCTTTATGTTGCAAGTGATAATAATTTTTGTTGTGCATAGTTATACTTAGTAACACTTAGTGTCTATTTATTTCACAAATAGAAACTGTAACACACAGATGGTGCAACTGGCCCAGCTCTCTTTAGCTGGTAAATACTGCATGTCTAATCAGGTTAAACCAATAACAGGCCAGTCACTTATAATAATTTAATTTGAGCCATGAGACCGAAATGTGAATCTCGAAATCAATTTCATTATTTCCCGTTACTTTAAATCTTCAGAATACAACCAGTTATTTTCCTTCATCGTGTTCTCCTAATTCATCTATATTTCATTTGAACCCAGTCTTGAACAGCTGAAGCTCCTAATTGGCCTCATCACTGTCGAACAAGCACAGGATGTCTGTCATCAACAGTAGCTATTCCACTGCAATAAGGCCAGGAACGAGATGTGCTCTCCCTCTCACTCACTCTCTTCCTCATTTCCTCCATCTTCCTCAAACTCCCTCCAACTCAAAGCGGTACTGCACTGATAGGGTGTCAGAACTGACCCAGCGTTCCATCTCCCACAGTGAGAGTATCTCCTCTGCGTTCTCATAAACACTTCTCTAATTAGCTGTGCGGCATCTGCTGCATGCAGCTTTGTCAGACGAGCGTTGCAGCCTGTCTTAGATGTGTCAGACCGGACACGTTGTGCCTAGCCTCTTTCTGGTCTGAGCAGACACATGGAGTTCTCACTGCACACAGATAAGGGGATGTTTTTAACTCAATGAGATGGCAGCAGAGCTCAGAGGTAGAGAGGAGATGTCTCTGTTCTAGGATTGGTCCTCTGGAGGTTTCTGATGGAGGAGGGGTTTGAGTCTTCTGGAAGCTCTACTGGTGTTTTTAATTTTAAAGGTTGAGATAAGAATGTTTCATTTTTGAGACGACAAAAATGGGCTTTGCAAAATGTCTGCATTGTATATTCCTCTGCATAATGGTGGTGATAAATATTAAATGCTGCTGCTGTTAACTGATAATTCTCACTCTGTTATGCTTTAACAATGTTTTTGTCGCATTTTCTCAGCATCCATCTGGATTTTGTGTTGTATTTGTGAGTCCAGTGGTGGAAGTGAAGCTGTTTTTTTAGACTATTTCATTGTGAAGACATTAAACATTATTCACTTTCATTGTGTTGGTCTAGGAATCTCACTGTCAAGGTGCTTGTAATTGGAGTGATCTACAGAATATTTTAAACTTAACCTCGTGCATTACTTTTTGTTGGCCAGGACACTTCGGAACAAATTAGCCTTTACACTACAAATTATTTTCGAGTCTCAGCTGAACGTGGTTTGAGTAATCAATCTCCAAACTTTTACAACTAAACCTGCTTGACAATTGCAAAAATTAACTGTTTTCTTACTGTTTTATTATACTGCTAAACTACAATCCGAAAAGAACACTATGACTTTAAAGATGTATTATAGTGAATGTGTTTCTGAATTTTAATCATGCTTTTTTTGTGTAAATTAGATGTACATCTATAAATTCCCATTACTACATTTTTATGGAAAATAAAAAGGATGCCCACCACCTTATAAACTGTTTTGATTAACGAGTTGATTAAAATAGCAGGCTGGTCTGTGACATAGCTTTCACTGGTTAGCCTCTTGTACAAGTAATTTGAGTAACCCTGGTTAAGGTGATGCTACTCTAGCTGTCTACTCACAAAAGTTAGATTAGAATCTGTTCATCAGACAATCATCTGGATTAGTATCTGTTCATCTGTAGATATAAAGATGCTGCCCCCATCAGTTCTCAACTAAAGTCTCTCTCTGCCGTGACATGCCTAATTCTTATAATCAAGGGCTTGATTAATGCTCTCTCAGAGGAGTCAGACCAAAAATATGACCTAATTTTGTGGGTCCATTAGAGCAGGTTTACAAATCACTGCATTACAGTTCAAAGTTTCCACTCATTCAGTTCAGAAACTCCCATAGGTTTCCAATTATTACTCCATGCATGTGGATCCATCTGTGCACAGCAGTCCTGGCACCCAGTAAATGTAATTTATTGTGAAAGTCACAGTTCCCTGTCCTCAGTTCTATTCTTCCTCAGGTAATGTAGCGGCTGGCTTGCCGTGTCCAAATCATAAAGAGCTGCTTGATACTAACATCTCGGAAGAAATGGTTTTGTAAATCATGCACATGTCCCAGCATTTTCATTTTCTCACGTGCGGCCTCAACAGAGTGTCCCTGACATTCGACAACAATCCCCTCTAAGAGACTGTAAATGATAGTCTTTCGGAAGAAAGAAATTTATTACAGGCTAATCCAATCTGGCAGCAATGGAGCTCCGAGGCGTCTGTGCACTTGTAAATACCAAGGTTGTCATTGTCGCACCCCTGTCCTGACAGGAAGCGGGGGGATGTTCCGTTTTGTAAGGTTGTTAAAAATACAGGTGATACAGGAAATACAGGTGATCTTGTCAGGAACCAACAGGCTATGATGTTGAAGAGTTGTGACAAAGCTTGTTTGTCATACAAAATATAGGACTGGGCAAATAAATATTTGATGGAGAGATTTACTTCAGAATCGAGCCATTTATTACTGTCAACTTAAAAGTCCAAAACCTCATTTAATAACATTTATTATTTAAAATAACAGATTAAACCATTTCTAATATTTCTCATAATGATATTGTGAGCTTTTTAATTACTGCCATTGTTCATCAGAATCAATAAGTAAAAACCCTAATGATATGAATTTTTTTAATTCATTTTAAAATACTCATGGTATATATTTTCCAAAGAAGCTTTACCAAGTGATTAAAAACCCCTACAACATTTAATTATTCCATTATCTTACCTTGAAACAAATCTAGGAATCCTTAATGATGTGATGCTGACTTTAAGTTGTCAATATGATTGTTTAAGAGCTCACCTTGAGACGCAAATGTTTATCGGATTTTCTCTTGAGCCCACACTTGCAGAGTTGAAGCTGTTTAAACAATCATGAAGCAGTGTTTGTGAAGCAATTGTACATGTTGACTGTTTGCTTTGTAAGTATTGTGTACTATTGATGAAGAATAGAGATAAAGCTTGCCAGCTAATGTAGCTCATGTAGCCTGTCTATGTGGTGAGTGGTTTTGCATAACAAAACTAGATTTTGCATAATTTTTTTGTGGTTACACCTAAATAATGAAATGCATAGATAAACATTAATCACACACCTAATGCACATTGTTTGCTCTTTGTTTTGTTCTGTTAGCTCTAATAAAGCTTTCTGTCTGTGTTAGGAGGTGAGATTAGAAAATGAAATATGTAATTTCACTATGCATCTTTTTCTTTCCCAAGTGATTTCTTTCCATCATAATCTCATAACAGTTTCATAAGTATTAGCTACCCAGCAGAACTTAAAGGTATACAACTGGCCCATAAATTACTCACCTTCAAGGCATCCTAGGTGAATATGGCTTATATTAAATGAGTTATTTTTTAAGTTGTATTAAATAATATCCTGACTCTTCCCAAATTTGTAATGGCATTGAACAGTGCCCTGGATTTTAAAGCTCCAAAAAGCGTATCCATCCATCATCAAAGTAATTCATACCACTCCAGGGGTAAATAAATGCCTTCTGAAGCAAAGCAATATGTTTGTGAAAACAAACTATTTAGCAATCAAAATGAAATTTAGCGATGCATTTAAATGTAAACATACAGTAAAAGTATTGCAAAAGTATTTATACCCCTTGAACTTTTCCACATTTTGTCACATTAAAACCACAAACTTAAATGTTTTTTTATTGAGATTTGATGTACTAGACCAACACAAAGTAGCACATAATTGAGAAGTGGAAAGAAAATGATACATGGTTTTCAAAATTTTAAACAAATAAAAACATGAAAAGTATGGTGTGCATTTGTATTCAGTCCCCCTGCGTCAATACTTTGTAGAGTCACCTTTCGCTGCAATTACAGCTACAAGTCTTTTGGGGTATGTCTCTACCAGCTTTGCACATCTAGAGACTGAAATTTTTGCCCATTCTTCTTTTCAAAATAGCTCAAGCTCATCCAGATTGGATGGGGAGTGTCCCTGCTTTCCTGTCCCTGCTGAAAAAAAGCATCCCCACAGTATGATGCTGCCACCTCCATGTTTCACAGTGGGAATCGTGCACTCAGGGTGATGAGTAGTGTTACTTTTTCACCACACATAACGCTTTGCATTTAGGCCAAAAAGTTCAACTTTGGTCTCATCTGACCAGAGCACCTTCTTCCACATGTTTGCTGTGTCCCTTACCTGACTTGTGGCAAACTGCAAACGGGACTTCTTATGTCTCTTTCAACAATGGCTTTCTTCTTGCCACTCTTCCATCAAGGCCAGATTTGTGAAGTACACGACTTATAGTTGTCCTGTGGACAGATTCTCCCACCTGAGATGTGGATTTCTGCAGTTCCTCCAGAGTGACCATGGGCCTCTTGGCTGCTTCTCTGACCAGTGCTCTCCTTGCTCCGTCTGTCAGTTTAGGTGGACGGCCATGTCTTGCTAGGTTTGCAGTTGTGGCATACCTGTGGCATACATTTTTGGCTGATCGATTGAACAGTGCTCCTTGAGATGTTCAAAAAAAATTTTATAACAGAGTAAATTACACACAGGTGGACTCTATCAACTAATTAGTTGACTTCTGAAGGCAATTGATTGCAATGGTTTTTATTTAGGGTATCAGAGTACAGGGGGCTTAAATACAAATGTACATGTTACGGTGGAGGCTCCAGCTCTCTCCACCGCAACAGCAGAGAGAGCCGTCTCCGGAGTACTAACCGTTCCTGCCTGGACTACATTTCCAAAAAGCCCTCATACTCACCTGATTACTTCTGGACCTGCACCTGTTCATCATTATTACAACAGAATATAAACCGGACTTTTACTCTCATTCCTTGCGAAGTTTTGTTTGCCGTTGGTAACATTTCTATGCATTTCTGAATTCACTGTTTTGCCTGTTCGTGTTTGACCTTGGATTGGATTTTGGATTTTGGAATCTCTGCTGCCTGTCTTGACCCTTTGTCTGTTTTATCGTGTATCATTGATATTCGCCTGCCTTGATTCTCTGCCTGTATTATCGTTTATGATTGATTGCCGCCTGTCCCGACCCCAGCCTGTTATTGGATTTATGATTTGCTGTGTGGATTACTATTGTTACATATCTTCTATTAAAATTGCTGCAGATGGATCCGAACGTATCTGACTCATCATTACAGTACAACACATTTTCAGATTTTTATTTGCTTAAAATTTTGAAAAGCGTATATCATTTTCATTCCACTTTACACTTATGTGCTACTTTGTGTTGATCACATAAAATCTCAATAAACAGCATTTAAGTTTGTGGTTTTAAGGTGATAAAATGTGAAAAAGTTCAAGGGGTATGAATACTTTTGCAAGGCACTGTATCTGTATGAAAGACTAAACCGAACACGGCTTCACGCCGGTTCCACACCTATAGCTTTTGTGTTCATATGGCATTGCATTACTGCAAACCCTTGTTAGATAATGTGACAGACAGCAACAGATCAAACTATCAAACCAGATAATGGGGTCTTTGGGGAATGGCAGGATTGGGAAGTGCAAAGTGTCAACATTTTAGTAGGAGACTTGCTTGTGTGAGGTGCCTTAAGTTAAAGCTACTGTTACCAATACCAAGTACAACTGTCTTCTGCTCCCAATCCATTTGGACTTACATTTTGTTAGATTGTTGAAATGAAAAATCGTTGTCTATTAACGCTTCTCACAGCCTGGGTTCTGCAGTCTTATGCCCTCCCTTTCATTAACACTGAGAAAGTGTAAGAAAAATTCCTTTGAACTCAAGGCTCAATCAAATAAATTTTTCCACTCTCCTCAAATTGCTCCATAGATTCTAAGAGATGAGCTTTGCTTTAAAGCGGATGTAAAGATGCTCAGTTCTGCTTGACCCTGAAAGAAAGTCTTGGCTGAATAGTAAATGAGAACTAGAAGGACGTGCTAGATTTAGGCACGATGACATTCAAAGCAATCAGGTGCATTTGATTATCTCTGTGTTTTTCTTTCTCTTGAAGTGACTCATCATATTATTGTGTTTGTGTATGGGATAGGTTGCCGGTTCAGATATGATGATGATGATAATTAGTCCTCTGCTTTTAAAATAAAAGATAGTTGTTCTTGCTAATGCAAAATTTTTTATATTGTTTTGCCCATACTTTTATTCTTTTCACTTGAAACCCTTAGTACCTAACAACCAACCATAACAACCTAGCAATCACATTGCAACCCTTGGAAATGTCAGAATACTCCAGAAAGAAAGAAAATAGAAAGAAAAATGGTGACATCATGTATTCACCTAAGTGAAACAAGTCTTGTGATGTAGGGTGCAGGTGGATTTCACAAGCACAAATCTTCATATGTGAAATAAATCTCATTGTGCCATAAACTCCAGTGACCTCTTTATATTTCTCTCTTAAGAGGACAATCCATTAGGTGATTCCACTTCAACACCTAGAAACAAATCACATGAAATCAAGGAAGGTCATACAGCTGTCAGACTCAATCAGACTGATCTAAGAAAACGCAAGGTATGCTAGACAGAAATGCCAATGTAGTCTTATTACTCCAGTGATTAAGAATGCTTGGATAAAGGAATCGTATTACAGGAAATTTGATATCCATACACAGAATGTGCTCATATCTACATGTACCAAGTATTGTTAAGATTGAGCTTTGTGTTCAGACGATATTGGCCAATTTGTGAAAACGGGCCACACCCACAGATTCAATTGGCTTATATCTGCTAAATAACTTGACCAATTGAAATTTTTGTTAACAACTTTTTGTTGTTCACTTTCTATGCCAAGTTTCGAGCAAATCAGACAAACAAAATGGCGGAATATTTTGAAATTTGACGGAAATAAAAATAGAGGTTTTGTAGGGCAAGTAGTCAGGATTCAGGGGAAAATAAATTTTGTTTCTAGCACACACCAAAGTTTGGTCTTTCTGTGACTTGCTGTATTTGACACCCAGACATATTTAGGGCAAGAAAAGAGTAATGATTGGAAAATAATAGAGGAAAATTCTAATATAGTTAGACATGGTTTGTGTAGTTCAGAAACCTTGGCAGCCCCCCTGTATGCAGATAAAGTGTAAACAAAAATATTTTAAAAGTGTATTATGCCAACTAACATTACAAGAAAATAATTCACTCATCAAATATCATCATACTCTTTAAATAACACATTTATTTTTACTGGACACAAAAGGGTTTATAAAGCTTAAAGTTCGGTTGGTGCAAGTCTCAAAAGGGCTTTACCAAGAATATCCCTGAGCACAGAACATCTCTGTGTTTATTTCAGTGCCAATTACCATTCAATGGAGTAGAGTCACTTAGGAACTAATTCAAAGTCAGGATAAAACGTTGCATTATGGAGCTTTGGGCATCTAAATGAGCAATCTTAACTGATTTTACTGCAAACTGGAGGTTGTGCTTTAATTTATTTGGTCAGTGCAGGTTTAATACCTGTTGTTTGCTTCTCAGTCCCAGGTCTCTTTTTTCTGAGCGTGCTAGTTAAGTAGACGATTGCGCTCTCATTGGAGTGTAATCCAGTGTGTTCCCTCTTGTTTTCTCTTTAAACTTAACTTTCAGCCTCTGGTATAATTGCTGGGTGCATTTCCTTCCCACTCTGCTAGGCTCTGTGCAATTTTCTCACTGTTTGCTTTTTCATCCATGTCTAATTTGAAAGATGCGCCTCAGCAGAAATACATGTGTGAGTTTGTTTGTGTGTGCCGGTCTGTGTTCGCGTGTGTGTTGCGAGGGGCTGGGAGGAACCGACTTGCTTGCGGGGAGATATTGAGGCCCTGATTGTATAGAAGTGTGCAGTGCTGGTTGCAAACAAGTTAATTAACAGTGTTTCTTAATTAGCATGGACTCGGGGGCAGAGATTGCTGTCACTGCTGGTGTTGTGGATCTCACCCTCTCACAAGCTCATTTCTCTCATTTAAAGGAGGAGATGAGCTATTTTTATAGACATGTCTGCACTGCTGGCAGAGATACGTTGTTTAAGTGCAAGAATAGTCACTGAATGATCTTAGAAAATCTTAGGTTCTTCAAATCATTTAATCAGCATTTAAAGTAATATAAGACTACATTTAGCCAACAGGTTCTTTAAAGTAATAGTTCACACAAGAATTAATATTATGTTGTACTTTTTGCATCGAAGGTGAATGAAGACAGATTCAGGAACAGATTGAAATTTGTGATTCACTGAAAATCTTCTTCATGTTCTGCTAGTGCACAAAAAGTGCTTTACACTTTTGGCTTAACTATTTCCTTTAATGTAGACAATAACTGGATTATTCAGAATAGACTATACAATCCATTTTTGAGATTTGCCTGATCCTCACTTTTACATGGATTGTATCACTTTCTTATCAATTTCTTATTCCTTTCCTATGCACTGTCCATTATATACGTAACTATATCATGAATATAGATAAAGCTACTTGTTCTCTCATGAGTTATCCATTGTTTGTAGTGAATTGATTTGTTTGAGCTACCACAAATGGGGCTGAATAAATAGTGTTGTGTTATGATTCCCTTTAGTCATTGATTCCCTAATGCCAGATGTTGCAATTTTAATCAGTAATACCTGCTCCAGCAAAGATTAACTACTACTTTTGCCTATGTATATTCAATAAATAATATATTAAAAATAATAATACTAATACATTTAGTAGTGTCAAATTTGGTCACAGAATATGTCTTGCATGTTTTGTGCTATGGTTGGGAATGATCTTTCATAGTGTGGTTTATTGAAGGGGTGTGGTAAACTTCAAAATCTTGTTAGTGATGTTATTCTTTTCAAAGCTGTTTTGGTGCATTTATTAGAAAAGTGTTGTATTGTGCTTAGTAATGGTGGTAAAAGCCAATGTGTATAAATAAATTTTCCTTCTACATGTACCCTAAAATCACAAGAATATTTAATATGAACATGTTTCTTTTATTCTGACCAAGACTTTGCACTCGTAATGTGGAATCTAAGGTAGTTCTCACTCCAATTGGATCTGATCCAAGCTTTTAACAAAATTGTTGTTACAACACCAACCTCATTAATCATTTTCAATCTTAATGTGTCATTTTTAATTCAACCTCCAATTTTGGTACCTTATACAGTTCAAGTTCAATTCCTTAGCAGATGAATCTTGTTCTTCGCTGCTTCTTTCATCCAGACAGACAGACCTCATTCCCTTCCTGATGTTGTTTCAGTATCAACACCATTTCATCTGCTTTCTGCCACCTCTCCAGATGTTGAGTGTAATTGATTAAAAACATCTATTCTGCCTTCGTTGTGTCTCAGATCTGTCTCCCCATCTCTCTCCCTTTCTCGCTCTGTTTGGTCTGGGCGTCTGCAGATGAATAATAATGTTTTGCCAACCCTTCGCTCAGGCTCGTGATGTACATTGAAAGAGACGTCCAAAAGGCCACGCCAGGGAAGGAGCAACAAAGCAGCAATGAATACCTGTCAAAATGCCTGACCCTCTTCATTCGTCACACCGTGCACGAACTGCCAGCCATCCTGGGTAAATCAATCACAATAAACCTAAAAAAAGACCAAAACAGAACGCAAAGAATTCACAAGAGAAGAAGCAGCAAAATGAGGCAGGAGCAATAAGAGTGAGCATCCGATTTGATTGGTCTGTCTTTAATTACCTTTCTGATTTAATACATGAGCAGGCTTCCAGGTATCGACCGGTTCATCCTTTTTCATTTGCGAATCAGTGCCGCTACATGCCACCGCTCCCCAATCAAAACCGGTTCAAACCGGGTTGTGTCCTTCCTGCGGGTTTTGTCCCAGCATAGAGACGCACCTGCCGAGTGCACCTGCTCTCACCCCCAGCCACCTGCCCGGACTGATCATGCAGATTTGTTTGTGATTGGTTGGTTTCTTACTGACTCTGTTTATGTGGGCTCCCTGCAGATGACATTCTGTCTGTGTTAGGATGCATTGTGGGAAGGAAGCATCCATCTCTGACGCAAGCCCGTCAGCTGAAGCAGAGCCTCCCTATGACGGCTGTGGTGCTGCCTATTCACATCAGAGGTGTGTTTCCATCAGGCTTTGCAATCTTTGCCTTTTTGATCTACACAAGAAAGGTACAACCTGAAAAACCTGCATTGTGGGGCACTATTTTGTGGTCCAATAAATCATGCCAAATGTGAAAAGTTTAGATTTAGTGTTTGGGTTAGTCTACAGCTTAGTTCTTAAACTTTACACACCAGCTTAAACCTGAAAATAACTACCACCCACAGACTTAAGAACTGTGAGTGACAAAGTCTTGTATTAATATCAGTGTTTCAGTAGATATGATAAATAATTGTGCTGTAATCGGTACATAAACATAAAAACAGTAATACAACACAATAATAGCATTTAGAAGAAACTACCAAAACAAAAGTAGGACTTTTGTTTTAGGTTTTTGTGAGAGAGTGATGCACAGATGCATAGATGCATGGTTGCTGTTTACTGGACTGTTAAAAATATACAAGAAAACAGTAGCAAAATAATGTTGTTGTCATAGGGCAAGATAGTTTCATGGACAGTAAGAAATGATCATGGTCAGTAGATGTTTTGACCAGTGTGACAGGAGATAATTGTGGTCCCTGGGTGGAAGCCAATGTATTGTAATTTGTCTGAGTGATTTGTTTATGACTGAATCAGTGAATGAAGCGAAAGATTGAACCTGCCAAAATCAGTTGTGAAGCCTAAACTAAATACAAATAAACTCAAAACTTCACTCCATTAAGCGTGTTTATCTGCAGAGATAATAAAGGAAGAATGTGCTGTACCTGCCTGTCACTCACTGCGTTTAATCTCTGTGTGTGTCAGAATGAAATGATCTATTAAAGCACACACAGATTCACACACACACACACACACACACACACACACACACACAAATACATAAACACAGATTATTACCAGTTGCCAAATGGTGAAAAATTGGATTTACTGCTGAGACAGTCATACTGAAATGAATATGAAGGGATTTTGTGTTTTTTTTTAGAGAAAGATGTTTGTCAGCATACACAGCTGATGAGTCTCTCTACTGATTAAATACAGTTTGCTCAGGCAGGATTTGCCATGAATTCAGTGGCAGATTGAGTCGTCTCATTTGAAATGGCTGGAGCTGATAGAGCTGTCTGTCTGATAGTTCCACTGCTATTAACTCATCTGAGGAGGATGCACTGATACGTCCATTAACACAGAGCTGCAGTGGGCGGCGTGGGCTCTGATAGGCACTTCTTTTCTTAGGCAGACTGTTTGTGTGCATGTGAGCTGTAATAGATCTAGTATATATTTATGGTAATCTTTTTAATGGTCCTCACATGCTTCTTTTTTGAGATGATGTTTGCAAAACAAAACTATAATATGTAAAACTAGATCACTTTCATTTATAATTGAACAAAGCTGTTTATATTGTAAATTGACATCCCTTTCTTATGTGCAGCATGTTGCAATGAGCAGTGGCACGTTTCTTTATTTTTCTCATCCATCTAATCTAATAGGATGGAATTTACAATCATGATATGTATAATTGCTTTGAATGTTATTCATTGTACATAAGAATAATGTATAACCACTGCAGCTCTTGATGGCTTCACAACACTCAATCAAATTACTTTGATGTCAGAACTTAAGTCAACTTTTAATTTAAGCATTGTTCACTCGATATTTCTCATATTTTATTTTTTATGTTTTTTATAGTTTAACAATTAAGTAAATATTATTCTGAAATGTGGAATGTACATAAGCATGTGCTTAAAATTACACTACCAGTCAAAAATGTCAGATGGCCGTTCCTGGCTTGGCTTGAATGAACTGACAAATTGACCAGATTTTAGCCGATAGTCAGAAATCTGTCTCTGTGTAATTTCTGTGTGTTTGTGTGTGTGTGTTCGCTTATATTAAGAAAAATGCTGGAGGGCATAGCTGGTTGTCTTCCCAGTAGCAGGTTGGTCTGCATCTTTGAGACTTCACTGGTCTCCGATGCCCTTGAGCCCTGCTTGCGTGATCTCAGCTGGTGTTTTGGTCTGAGAGCCGTTGTTCTCTTGTAATGCGTGTGTGTTTGTGCATCCATACATACATTCATGTGTGGAGCCCTCTCTGGCCTCATTCGTTTCTCTGGCCTGTTGCTATACTGACAGTGAGTGCTCCGCGCTGACACTTAGCAGCGCTCATCAGTCACGGGGGTCAGTGCCGAGGTCATGTCCAGTGTTGTGGAAAGCGAAAGAGTGGTGGCCCTTATGTATAAGAGCTTAATGTCTCATCATCCTGGACTGTGACCTTTGAACTTGCCTCATTACAGTACTACAGCACAAACACAACTCAACTCGCACCGACTGAGGTTTTTCTGAGGGGGTATTCACATCCCAGTGTGAGATTTTAAATTAAATATGTTTATCTTGCCCAGTCAATATGGTGCATGATGAGGTAAATGTCCTCTGCTGTTGGCTGAAAGAAATGTTTTTGTTGTGCTATCCCACTTGACAAATTGTTTGTTGAGTGGTACGATATGTGTCCAATAATCTTGGGTAAAGACCATGAAAAACTGTGTGATTGACAGACTGTATGATCTGCTGTACATCTTAGGTGTTAAGGATCTAAGGAGCAGTCACAGTGCAGGAATGCAGCCCCGAATTTCTGAACCTGACAGCACTGAGACTTATTGCAAAGGAAATTAATTGGCCGTCAGAGAGCATGTCATATTAAGCGATCCAAGATAGACAATTTTGCCTTATGGTAAAAGAATTTTTTTATGATCCGCAAACTTTGTCTCAGATAGCAAAAACCCTGCAGTCTGCATTCAACTTTATGCAAGACAACTTCAAGACTTAGTTGACACGTCTCAGGTGGAGAGTGACAGTTTTTGGTGGAATAGGAATTCAAAGCTCTGGCAGCGTATAGCAATGTTGTGCAGGTCTGCTGAAGTGTGTTTTAGAACAGATCACAGTAGAACTGTGTCTCTTTGGTTTGGCAGATCTTTCAACCACAGGTGGTGACTGAGGCCTTTCTCTGCAAATTTGGGAAACTGCTGGTGAGTTGATATGTCTCAATTTAGTGTTTTTTTTATTACTAAGACATGCATCTTAATGTTTAGTTTATAAGCCGTTGCTCACCTAAATCCATCACAAAAATGAATGAGGCTATGTATATTCTTTTACTGTGGTTTTACTACTTCAATGTACTTGTCAAGGTAGTATCAAATAATATTACAGTTATATTATCCAATAATATTTGACCATTTTTAATTAACAAAGCACTTAACAGAAGTCCAAATCCCATTACCATGGTATATGTCTAAAAAAACTTTTAATATCCTCGCACGTTTGTGTTACTGATTTCTCAAATACAAAAATAAATACTCATTTTAATATGACGCCTGTTCTCTTTAATTTGGAAAGAATCACATAACATCCATTGACCAAGTCTGGGAGGTGCTATAGGTAGGTTTGTATTTTTTGCAGTTTCTGGCTCTATTTTTGCAGTACACTATTTAAACTCTCTCTCTTTCTCTCTCTCTCTCACTGTTTCCCTACATTTTTTTAACCAAAAATAAGTCTTGCACGAACTAATCTAAATGCTTTAATATATAAATCGCTTGGCTGCTTCATAATAAGATATATGGCTCCAATGTAATTTAGCTCTAATTTCCAAGGCATGGTAGTTTTCAGATCAAATGCAGTTAAATCAATTGTAGTCTTTCAAAGTAATATTTGTTTTTAGCCATTACCCAAAAATTAAGCGCTCAAAGGTGCGATAACCATTTCTTCTTCTACAGTTTTAAGCATCATTTTTTTATACAATTACCAGGACTGTCAGCATCTGAAGAATTGATCAGAAACACACTGTCAGCAGTGGTGACTGTTTTACAGTTTTTTTTTCTCCCATTTTTAATGTAAATTTAAAGTATAATCATTATGAGACTGTTACACATTATAAACCTATTTGCTTCCCTGATTTTGAAAGACTGTATTTGCCAGGTGCAGTTAAATAAAAAGTTGTAAAGTTAGGCACAAAACTCTTTATTTGGCTCAGTGCAGCCATTTAAATTTCCCCTCTGTAGGGATGAGCCATGAATAAGTACACAGGCAAATCGGCAGACACAATTATATCAAGCTGTGTATGGAGCAGAGAGAGCCACGCTTACTTACGACCCAAGATCACACCCTCGCCTGTGATGGAGCTGCAGCTGAGACCTGGGCTCAACTCTGCCCAGAACTATTATTTTCACAAAGCTCTCTGCAACAGAAAATCACTCAGCAGCAGCAGCAGTGTGTGTGTGTGTGTGTGTGTGTGCATACCTGCCTGTCTGCCTGTGTGTGAAGCTTGTGTAATGAGTATTGACGAGTGCACTGTAGGACTGATGCATTGGGAAGCTTTGATAGGACACAGGCCCTCTGATGCACCATAATAGGAGAAGGCACCTTAATTACAGTTCTTCAGGAGTCATTAGATCCCATTCTCTATTCTCAAAACACACACATTTTGCAGACTGTGAATGGCCAGAGTGTTTAAAAACCTAGTGAGTTGCATTCCAAAGTGTTGTCTAAGGTCGATTTGCTATGGCCAAAAATGCTGTCTACAGTTATAGTCAACCATATTACACAGTGCGTAATATTACCACAGTGCTTACCATCGCAGTAATGCTGTGTCAGTTAATAAAAATAGTGAGATATATGAGAATCGTTCACAAAATTACGACCAGGTGACACAAAGGGACAGTTTGCATCTTTCAGATTAAAGATCTGTGTAATGTAACATTTACTAATATTTAAATACAGCATTATAAAATCAGCAATTCGTCTTGACAAATTATCTATCATACATGAGTATACGATTCCAGCTTTATTATTTGTAATGCGTGTACAATGAAACGTGGCGGCCTACTAACTAAACAACAGTTATTGACATGTAAAATGCAATTTTGAGTGGAGAACGTGTCAACTGCAGATCTGAAAGTAATCAACTTTGCAACTTTACAGTCAGCCATAATCATTATCATAATCATACACTGTTAGAATAATGAAAAAATAACCACTGTCTTTCCTGTTCTTGCACACAAACCATTGAACCATTAAGCGCTTGATTTGTTTTTTAACTACAAATAAGGTATTAGCGTGAATCAGCGTTTTCTTTCTTTCTTTCCCTTCATGTGTGCAAAGGTCTGCATGTGAAGAAGCGTGCTCTCGTTTATTTCTGAACGTAGATCGCTCATAAAACTGCTCATAGTTTTAACATTTTCTGCACTTTAAGTGAGTTGAAAGAAAATGATCAGTTGTGTTTAAAATCAGTGAAGGGTGCATGCTGGAGCAATGACAGCTCGCTCATAATACAGCATAATACAACACTTTTCTTATGAAAGACTTAAACAGACTGCATGATCACCACCTATAGCGTATTTGTTACATTTATGCATATATCCATTATTATACATATATACTGTCTATATGATGTGCCTCAGAAGATAAATGACTGTTTTGGAAACAAGATTAACTCTATCAGGATTCATCTGTTGATATTTCCAGTGCATTTTCACAACATTTAATATTTAATACAGTATTTAACTATGGTAAGCCATTGACAAAGTAAGTTTAACTAACTGCAAGTATTTTTGCAAGTATATTCCAAAAGCAACTATAAATGTAGCTCAACACGATTGCTGCACACTGTGCTGTATAACAATTGTTTATAGTATAATAATGTATAGTATGACATGGGCCTATGGCTGGTTTACTGGAGAATTTGTAGGGCATTGTTCTTTGTTAAACTGCTTTGAAATTATGCACATTGCAAAAAAACACTATACAAAACTATTGAACTAAGTGAAGTAGCTCCTCCTAAAAATATAGAGATAGTTTTAATGACTTTCTACAACTCCTACAAGCGCCTAACCCC
>JAZGTJ010001252.1:0-42949 GCA_036877575.1 Botia almorhae | reverse complement strand
TCCCCCCATATGAGCTTCTGAAGAGGGTATTCTTCCGTACACTACAGTTGCTGTCTTCAAGTATTATTATTATAAAGGTTAAAAGTGAATCTAGTGTTTTTAGCATTGCTGGTGCCATGCCATAAACCCTGCCCCCAAAGCAAACAGAACCGAACTGAACTGATCCATAGCTCGAAATCTGTGACATGATATGGCATTGGTATATCGTTACACCACTAATGTATTGTGACTATTAAAGAATTGAATTATTTGCGACTGTGAATATGATTTCTATTAACATTTGTGTTGTATTCAGCATTATATTAATTTTACAGCCTGAATATTTTACTGTAATTTTGAGGTGTAATTTTATGGAATATTGAGGTGGAATGTTGAGGTGAAATATTGAGGTGGAATTTTACACCTCAAGCGACATTGCACATCCAACTTGCACTACCAGCACTGTTTATTTTCATACATCTGTACATATATATTTATATTTATATACATATTTGTAAATACTCAAAGAATTTGCACACTTTAAACACTTCAAACACTTTAAAATCTTAAATTTTACATGTATATCCTTATTTCTACCTTATTTTACTTATTTTACCTTAAATCTTTACATTTTTCTGCTTTTGTTTCTGTAAGACGGTCGTGCAAAGCATTTCACTACATGTTGTACTGTGTATGATCTTGCATGTGACAAATAGAATTTGAATTTGAATACAACTATAAAATCGGCAAGTTGAGGCGCAGTTGTTGATACACGCCTCTTTCACTCAAGATAATGACCTTTTAACATGTCAGCTCCCGCCTAGAGAAAGTCTATGATTATACTGCCACTTAGCAGCCAAGAGTAGCAAACACATAATAACAAAACTGCCACAGCGGGAAACGTGGTGTATTATGTATTATTCTGTTGAGTACCATCTGTATGTACAGCAAACAAGGTTCACTACAATAGGTTTGTTTACAACTTTCTAGCAGACATTTCATGCATAAAATTTCCTGTTTAGGTATGCAGCTCACTAACTTCAGTGCGAATGTTTGAACATGCATACACTGCTCAAAAATGCTGACTAGGTTGGCTGCCCACTAAGTTTAACTTTAACGTTTAGATGCATACGATGCTTAAAAACACTGCCTACCCATAGGTAGGTCACTAAGTTGTTTGTAACATATTGTAACATGAAGACGTATCATATAATGGCCAAAAATGCTGTCCAGGTAAAGCAGTACTTAATAATACAGACTATTCAAATTTGACCTTACAGAAAATTAAATGTTAGACAGTTGACAGTTTTATCTAGACACCTTCACCTCAGCTAAACTATGAAATAAGAATTAGCATTATACTGTACTCACATTCATGTCAAACGTTTCATAAGAAGCACACAAGAGAACAAAGACATGCCGCAGGTTTGCGTAGCACCGCTGTGGTACATGCAGCTCTGTAAAAAACTGGCATCTCACAGTAGACAAAATGAATGGCTAGATAACCTTTACAATGAGTTTCTGTGGTGTTCTTTTCTCTGGGAGTCACAGGGAGTGAAGCCCTTTGTTCGAGAGATGCCCACAGCCATCCACATTAAGACACCTGTGTGCAACATTTGCTACCACGCGGCTGATTGTAGTTGGTAATAATCGTAAAACCCAATTCTAATTTTCAAAAGAGCTGGCGTAAGGCCTTTTGTTGTAACACACTTTCTATGATCAAAGGGCAGAGCTGACATCACATTTTCATGCAAATTGGAGCAGTTCAGAGCTCTCTCATAGTCTTTGCTTCCAGCTGTTTCAGTTTCCCTCACTGTGTGTGTGTGGTCTGGTGAGACTGCTGACATGAGTACTGTAAGAACAGAGATTTTTTTTTACTTTTAGAATAATGCACTTCTCACCTTGTTTCTCCAAAGTTGTGGATTTGATTGTACTGCTGTTGGCGTCTCTAGCCTTCAGTAATAATGGTGAAACAAAATCCAGCTGTCAGCTTTGAAATATACTGTACCAGTCAAATGTTTGGTCACATCTGCTCTTTTTTATTATTGCAATTTTTCACATTTTAGAATAATAGTTAGTAAAATAATCAAAACTATGAAGTAACACAAACAGTTGTACATAAACTATGTAGGCACCAAAAATTGTTAAACAAAAAAACTTAGGTTACAACTATGCATATGTGCTGTTGGCTGATTTTCCAGCACTTTTTGCTCCAACTTCATTTAGTTATACTCTGTATTTGTTTAAGAAATTTCAAGCATATGAGCATACAGTAACTCTTTAGAACAAATGATTTTTAAGAATATGGGATACGTAAATTCAGGCAGATGTCCATAATTTTAGACCGGTACATACATCTGTAGTTTCTGAGCTGATAAGGTCTTGTAATATAAGTTTGTTTATGTTGGTATATAAGTGTGCACATTTATAACCTTTTAACTTTGCATGTATGTGAGCAAGTAAGTATAAATATAACCCCTGTACTCTGTGTGTGTGTGTGTGTCCCAGTGGAGTGACGCATTGTGAGTCTGTGTGTGCTGTCACCCTGCTGCTGCTGAGCCAAGAGGAGGTGGAGATGTCAGAGAAAGATGGAGAAAGAGAAGGAGAGGGAGAGTTTAAAGGTGAAGATCTCCTCCAACACACAACTGCTGATGCTCATCTCTGAGGCCCTGCTGCCACAGTGAACCACTCACCTCCATCCACCCACATTTACACATCAGCACCTATTCACTGTTTAGCAACCTGGTGGGGCATTGTTGCTCAATTTTACTTATGGAAACGTTAGTCAATTATGATGGTTCATTTGCATATTGAAGTATTAATGGTATAATTCACCCCAGAATTTTGTATTTGCTCACCTTGACATTGATTTAAATTCATATGACCTTTTTTGTCCCGTGGAAATGTTAGGCAGATTGTTAGAGACTGACAGCCTCAGTCTCTGTTCTCAAACTGGTTTGAAATCTGTCATAGCTTATGACTAGTCTGAGCACATCTCACACAAAACAAAACTGTCAGCGACGGGCACTGCTTTGTTTCACGACTGCTTGTCACAGACTAGTCATCGACCAAAACTTCACATTGTATAGTGTGCGCTTCACTTTAAAGGTATTTGAAGGTTATTTAGTTCTAAGTGCCAGTGTAATGTCAACGTAAAACTAAATTACAACAGGAAACTTTAACTCTATAAATAGACTTTTTAGGGAATAGAATACTGTGGAAGTGCTACAAATGTCTTTTGACTTACTTTGAAAAATAAAAACAGTCTGCTCCAATGTATTTTCAAATATTGTTGTTGTTTGGGCAGCATTTCTAATGCTAGTGTAATTCTACATTATTGTGTGCATATATCTAAAGTTTTCTGGTGTGAATCCTTTCTGCAGATATGAGATGCTTTTCTTGGAGCCCGACCATGTTTCTGTGTGCACTCTTAAACCGCTAGTGTCCCTTACTGAGCCCAGCTCACCAGTCAGCAGGTAACTAACATTTACACATACAGCTGCTCAAAACTCAACACTGCCATGGAAGTTTACTTCACTACATTGCACCTATAAAAACCAAGGAGGCCTGTAATACTTGTAGCAATCTATTCACTGGTGTTCTGCTCATCTCATTGGCAGTTGCCCAAAGGTGTAGAAACCCCTGGAGCTACAGTACACTATTTTAAATCTGTCATCTTTAATCATGAGCACTTAGTTCTGCAGCCAGGTACAAAACAGGTCTGTATTAAAGCATCTACTACTGCATAATTTATGAAACATTTGTGATTATATATAATACACGACTGCTTTTAAATTTCAGTTGCTTTTATGCTGTTCAGCTCTCCCTCACTTCAACTCTGTTCATACTTGTAAACATAGCCTTGTAGATTGTGCTTATTGTTGGCTCTTAAGGAAAATGTTAAAGACGTCTCATTCGTTTTGGATAAAAGCATCTGCTAAATTAATGTGCAAATGTAAGAGAGCTTTAGTTTGGTTTAGTTTAAACTGCTGCACTAAATCACTTCATTTTTGTGTATCCATACACTCTAGACAGGAGGGGTCCATACTCAGGATGGCCATCTTTTTCCCTGGAGAACACTAGAAAGTGTACTCTTCTAGTGAGTACTGGTGACAGTACAGTATGAGATTAACCACCAATACCAGTTTCTACTCTGGTACAAATTCAGTTCAAACTACAAGGCAATAGCTGGCCAAGTCATTAATACTAATATTTTATCCCACACAACAGCGCACTGTTTATATTTACTGGAACAATTCTGAGCAAAAAAGAGAGTTACAGAATTCTAATGTACCAGAGACAGTGGTCAGAACTTTGTTTTGACGTATTTCTAATCTAGCCTGGTCTTCTGTGTGTTCCTGAGCTCAACGTTATTAGATTATTGATCATGAAATTTTAAAAGTAGGTCAGACTAAGGGGGTAATAAACTTTTTAAGTGGATATAAAGATGTATCTGCAGACTTATTTATTCTGCTATATATACACGTACAGTATATGTATATGTATATATATTTTTTTCAATAAAAAGATTACAATGGGGTAAAATGTGCCAAGTTGCCTCAAGGCAAGTAAAAATGAGACTATTATATAATATTGCAGAAATGGGTACTCTTGATTTTGCTATGCATGTTAGGGGTAAGCTGTGTCTTAAGTTCAGCTATTTAGGAATATGTAATCCGTTTACATTTCAAGTAATAAATATGAGCTTAAATGTAATGATGGATTGGAGGCGGTGCGATCCATATGCAGTCTTTTGTTTGAAAGCGTGGAAACAGTAATATCGTGGGCAAGGCAAAAACAATACCCAGGCAAGGGTCGAGACAGGCAGCATAAACAGGCGGCAGAACAACGAGAGAGAGTAATCCAAGGTCAAGAGGCAGGCAGCAAACAGGTGATAATCGATAAACAAAAATAATAAAATCCGAATCAAACACAAAGTGACAAACAGGAATAAACACTCAGAAATGAATACAATGCAAATCAAGACTTCGTACAGGAGATCTGGAGAGTCCGGGTTATATAGGGTTTGGCTAATTGTCCACAGGTGATCCACAGCGTCTGGGCAGGGTGCATTGTGGGAAATGTAGTCATGAAGGATGGGTCGATATTCGGGTGAAGGATCCCTTTGCTGGCGCGGAGGAGGCGGAACCAGAGTTCCCTCCGGTACAATAAATGAGAAAAACTATTTGCTAATTTCATTCCTAAATTTGATTTTGCTGCATATTTGCATTTTTATAAAGCAGTCAAAAATGGTTTGTATTCCGAAATGTTTATGTGGTGAAACATTTTTTTTTTACATTTTTTTAATTAGTAATAGTATTTCCAGCATTTGCTGGCAAAGTTTTGCTATCACTAATATTTTACCACTGACAGCTTAATCCAAAGCATCTGATACAATTTATACCACAACTACAATTATGTGTAATATGTATTATGTGGAATTATGTATAACAAATCTTTCAACATATGTTTTAATGGTTTATTTTATACATTTGCAATTTATCAGTGTGTGTGATATTAATTTTAAGACCTGGATAAATGCTATGTCATAAAGTTTGCCATAAAAAGCACTAAAAATGCTGTATACCTTTTCGTGGTCCATTTCTATGGTCAGGTAACAAAATATATGCACAGTTTGCAGGATTGGGGGTGGCACATTACACCCCTATAAAACCCCTATAAATGTCACAATATTAGAATCTTTTCATCAATATCTTTCTTTGCACACAAATCATAGTTCCCTTTTTGTATCAGTTTCCAAGTTTTTAACAACAGTGGCATGCAGTTTACAGTAACATATTGTGTGTGTTTTGTACATGTACAGAGATAATATGAATATGCTATGAAGTCAGCCTGTAAAGTTTTCTGCTTTCTGTAAGCTGACACACACAGACACACACACACACACACACACACATACACACAAACACCCACATAATCCTCCTCTAATTTTCTCAAAGATTTTGTCTCTTTTTGTCTTTCACTCTTCACTCTGTACTTGCCACCTCTCTGTGTGAACTATAACGAGTGTCTGTGTGTACATGTGAGTCATTGTGTGTGTGTGTGTGTGTGTGTAAATGTGTGTAAAAGTGTGTGTATTTCTTATCTCATCCTCATCCCCTGCTGTTTCTCTAATGGCTCCTGCTGGCCTCCTGCACATTGTCTTTCTTGGTGCTGATAGAGGCACAGCCACACGGCTGAACTATTCAAATTGATGTCACCAATCGGAAAACGTTTGCCTGACGCCGTGCCAACCCCCCCGCCTGCAAGGAGCTATTTCCACTCACAATGGTGAAATTAAATTGCATTTTGCCGGTGCTTGATAAAGTCCTAAAAAGAGCAGACCTTCTCTTGATGGGTTCCAGACGAAATGAGATTGCAAATGAGGGACATTAGCAGGTTCCATGCGAGCATTGCCGCTCCTTTATTATCGGTTGTGATAGTAGTTCAAACTTTCCAATTATTGAGAACCTTTGGCCACTCTGGCTTTGTACAGAACACAGAAAATATATGTGTTCTTAAGAGAGTGGTGCCGAATAGCTTTTTTTAAATGTTCATTTTATCAGTTTTAAGAGTTTATTTCTGGAGTATGTTGGCTAATGCTTAGGTTTTTGATAATGAACAAATTTCTAACTAGTGTGTTGAGTTGAAACTGTTAATGAAGTGCTCAGTCTTAGTAGAGGGGGGAAATTTTTGGACACAGAGGATTTGATTTAGTAACATTTAATTGAATGTGTGCTTGAGAACGGTTGAGTAGCTGATGCAAATTAATATGATGGCTGGAACTGCACATTCTAAAAATGATTTTTTGGATTTTGAAACTGTTTAGTAACAATGAAGGGGTGACAGAAATGTTGAGGGTCATTAACATAGCTCCTCACCACTTAATACAATGAAGCACATCACCAGGACACTTTTCAAAACATTAAATGTGAAAAGGTAAGCAGGTATGCAGGACATGGAAAACCTGGAAATATCTGGGAAATTCAAAATCAATTGTCTGGGCCTGGGTAAATAACCGAAATTAGATATGACTTTTTGTTAAATATTAGATATTTGTTAGTAATGCTGAGCTCAAAAATATTTAGATATCTTTCTGCTCCAGTTAAGGTGTCCTTGCCCCCACTGCAGTGAAAGGTGACGCCCTCTCTTAGCGAGATATTGGACTGGACGTGCTGTGTGTGGGAGCTGTCTGTGTCCATGGTGCTCAGCCAGTAGAAGTGTCACGATTTGTTTGTGTGTGTGACTGGCTATTATTCTCTCAACACTGTTTATGTAGGCAGTAGAGGACTAAAAGGATGTGTGGGCATAGCAGTTTCTCCAGCTAGAAACATTGGCCCCTGACAGCAGAGTTAGACCGGCTGAATGCTGGAGACAACGATGGATGGACAGATGCACAGATGGGGTGTCTGGAATCTATGTAATAGATCTGTTTTGTTAGTAGACCAGAACAAAATAACTTACAGAGGTAGACCATGGGAGAAATCACACCCTACACTGGTTCTGATCTGGTCTGTCTGTCCCAGTGGGCCTGTGGCGCTGGTAAATGTCATGGCTGTTGCTAGCGTCACAGGGAGGAAATGAGAAACGTGCGGTGTCTTCTCTCCTCACTGACTGATTGGAGATCAGATGCAAAGGTTGTCTGCAGGCGTAAAGATTGTGTGCATACTTTCTCTTATTAGTTGCTTTAGTGTCTTTTGCTGACATTTACCGGTGTAAATGCCAATCTCCAAACTTCACTGTTCCGTGAAAATGCACCATTAAAATTGCTCTTAGATGCAAACAAAAATGTGAAGCGTGCATTGTTCTGGGAATTTAGGCCCACAAATCCTGTTTTTTGGGACAAGGACTAGAAGAGATGAAAATTTCAGATTTAAAATGTCTGTGATGTCCACAACAAACTTTATCTCCGCTTATAGGTCATTGTAATTTTAGTATTGATCAAATCTGTGAGCTGACGGGCCTGGCTGGTCCTAACGGCCAACAGACCTGAGTTCTACAGGGGTGAATCACAAACAATTTGTCCTAATTTCCCCTTAAATCACGTGAAAAATTTAAATGGATAAAGAATATGATGTTTTAGCCCCCGAATTCTCATTACCGAATGTTCCTAAATCTTTTAGTTTTGGGGGTTTTAGTGATTCCAATTATTCACAGTGGTGATTCTCATTACTGTACGTGTCCACTGATGTGGAAGAAAACCGCTTAACACCAGAGGTCATTTTATAACAATGCAAGATATCTTTATGCTCCTAAACACAGGCCGAATATAATTTCTTATATCTTTCCTTAGAATTTACGGTGAAATTTGACCCAAACCTGTACTTTACAGGTTTTGTGTGCCTCACTCATGGACCACAGTCCATTTCAATATAAACCACAATCACTCAGAACAGTCTTTACAATGAATAACTGTGCTTCCGGACACTCGCTACCTTGACTGTGGAGTGTGTAAGTGGGTCAGTTGCCAGATTGTTCTAAAAGCTGCATATGTGAAAGCCTCAATATTTTCTTACCCACCCGGTTGACCTCATTTACCCTCGCAAATGCCCATCATTCAGAGAGATGGATGAGCGATCCTGATGGCTGGGCTGCTTGCCTATTAAAGACTTAATGGAATACATACCGGACACGAATGAGCCTTCAGTGAGAACAGGCCAATCTCTCCCTGTCATAAGATAAAATAGTCCTATTCATTATACTTGCTTATTCCGTTGTATTCAGAGTGTGTGTGTTTTGTATTGGCTCCAGTGTTTGTTGGTAATTGTAGAGGTAATGATGTTTGTTGGGAAGGAGAGCGCAGACAAATGAGAGATCATTGACTGTTCTGAATAAGCAGAGAGGAAACAGGGCACATGGGTACACACTTGAGCTTACTGATTGCTCAACATGCGTCACTGTTCTGTTGCCAGGCTCTGTGTACGCTGGGTGACGGTTTATTTTACCTTGTCATATGAATTCAGATGAACTCATTATTTCTGGTGCAGGTAATGAATTCCTGTTATGTTTGAATAGTTTCTTCAGTACATCTATTAACTATGATGGAACTGTGGCTTAGTGGTTTGTTCCAGACACACTGAGACTTGAGTTTAGGTTTTCTCTTTTTCTGTGCTTTGCTATTCTATATTCCTAGTGAGAGGCAGCTGGTAGAGGGGATGTGCTCTTTTTAGAGAGCATTTTGTTGGACCAAAAAATTAAATGCCCGGATGGGCCATCATTCATGTAGTCATCATTAAATATCATTTATAATCATTAAACACAATGGGTCATTCATGTAGTCATCAAATGTTTGTTTTTTCAGAAAGGAAATTTGTAAATTATAAATGTTTATATTAGAATTTACATCAACTGGTACAACAATAAACATACAGTATCAAGGGTTTTAAAGGTATCAGTCTAAAACCTACAAAACTTTAATTTAGGTTACATTGAGTTTTGAACAAAAAATGGTGTTTTTGTTGGTGCCCCAGTTCCTGGCTGTTGATTTTTTTTGTACACAATCCCTTCAATAACAAAATCATTGGGTAGTAAAACTGGCATTTTATTTTCTCAGACTTTATAGACCCTAAAAATCCTTAAATCCCAGATTTTGAGCTGTGCTGACTTCTGGTAGAAATAATTCTCTCTACCCGTGACTTTGGGTTCATATAGCAAGAATACAGCAAGTTTGGGAGATTTATTCCTATAGACCTCTACATTCACCTTATCTCAGGTACTGGGCATCTCTCTCTTACTTTCTCTCTCTTCTTGAACTCAAAGAAATCCTATCCTCCATAGAGGGCACACTCTGGGGAGAATGGTCAAATAACTCTTGCTGCGTAATATATCACTATATTGACTGAGAAGGGCACCATAAGTATTCTACATGTGACCCCCTTACTAATCTCATTCATATTTTCAGTATTGTGGAATTCTGCTTTAAGCACATTGTGCATACATATGGTAATTGTATATGAATTAAAGAGCGTAATCAATAGGAGGGCATGGCAAGTCATTTTCAATAAAGACTTCCATTACTCCGCTGAGCTATGCCCTCTGGAGCATTCTCTGGCTGTGTGTCCAAATGTATTGAGCTGCCTACCTAGAAAGCACTTTTGGGCATTACAGGCACAATCAAACAATTGATTTGAATGATCCGAATCTAATGATTCAAAACCTTCTGTGTTTCAAACAGTGTCTAGTCAGCTTTATTGGACATTATTGTTTGTTTGAGCATTAGATTTAAATGACGGTAACCTTGTAAGCTGCCTAGACAGGATTTTAGTGAGTTCGAACCTTAGTGTAACCCCCTCCTCCTAAACAGTATTTCTGGCATATTTTATAATGCCCCAGACATGCTGTCTTCTCTAGATATCCAGCTTAGTAGATTTTGAAACACAGCCCCTCTGTTTCCTACACATTTTGTTTCTATCTCTATATATTGTTGTGTGTTTTTCCCTCCATTAGCACTTTCCTCCATCCCACTTTCATCTATTCATCGACATACTTCCCCCCTCCCTCTCTTTCACTTGTCACTGGATTAGTCAAAGGTCATTTTCCCAGCTGACTGATCTTGGCACAGTGGAGCATTCACACCTCAGTGGTCCCGTTCAGTGCCAAAGTGTCACGTTAATAAAGATGGAACGCAGGCCCAGCCCAATGAAGTAAATTTGTGTGTTGCAAGTTAAGTATGTGTTCATGTGTGTGTTTTCCCCAACAGGCTTGTTAGAGAGATCCGTCTCCTGGCTGCTGTCTTTCAAGTCATAGAGGTAAGTGTGCTTCTGAGCCTGCTGGATTTCCACACTGTCTGTTGGCTTGATTTATGTATTGCCTTGGGTTTTCTACTCTGACTTCGGTAAGCAATGAAATTACCAGAAAATGATGAGCTTTATGGAAATCACAAAACACTATACAGTATTTGAAAAATTTGCAGAAAAGTGTTTTCAGAAAGAGTACAACTTGTCCTACATTTTACATGCTGTCCTAAAAATATGTGATATGTGCAGTGGGTCTGTCTATAAACAGCAATTCACCCAAAAATGACAGTTCTGTCATTGTTTACTCATTTGCACGTCATTCCAAACCAACATGCTATTGTTAAATTTTTTGTGTGCACCATAAATAAAGAAATCTTGAACAATGTTCATATAGTTCTGTTCCAAAGCTCAACATAGTGACCATGGGTATCCAATGCCGAAAAAGCCAAATATAAATCCATCATAAAGTACCAAAAAAAAAATCTTTTTTCCATTAGAGATCATCAATTACCTCTTTTAAAAACTCCCTGTAGTTATATTGTTTTGCTGATTACTTCACTGTTGTCATTTGTTGTTCTAACAACAAAAGTTTATGGACAAAAGTAGAATTTTGGAGCAATATCAGTATTATGAAAGTAAAGAACGACGATCTGATGATTGTCATTTTTGGGTAAACTGCTCCTATAAAAACAACTTCATGTCGTGTAAGTCATAATATGTCATTATTTAATATTTAAGATAAAGAAAGACTGATTTAGCTTTTATAATGTTGTGTGTTTGTTTGCTTGTAACAGAGAGACTCCCTCAGAGCTTGTTCCCATCCAAGTATCCATTGTGAGTTATTATGTAAATGAGGCGGTGAGGCTCTGACCTATCAGAGTGAAATGTGTAATTGGGTTGCAGAGTTAATGGAGTGTGGATGTGAGGACTTTTCAACAACAGGTTACATTCTCATTAGAGTGGACCCTGCATCAACTGTTGCCAGTCAACACTACCCTCCACCCCCCTGAAAACACACACACAGATGCTTTATGTAAGCTGTTTATAATAGGCAACAGTGAACAAAAGGCTCTGAACAGCAGAGTTAAGGATTTCTTTTAGATCCACCTTGGAAATGGTTATTTTCTTACCATTTTTGAAGGTTTTTGATGAATAGTCATTAAGCTGCCCAGCAGCAATCCTAAGCCAACAATTTCTTATGATTGAGCATTTGACATATTCCCATTATGTATGGACATATTCCCACAAATTACCATTGCATTAAAACTGCTTTTCAAGGATAATGTAAATCATAATCTTAAGGTGGTTCATGCAAGTGTAACTTCATTTTCCAAAGTATTTCATGTTTTATTAGAAAATTCCACATTTCTACATTTGTATCAGCTTAAACAAATACAATTTCCACATGTATTTCATTATGGGGCCCTCATATGCAATATAAAAAGCTTATAGTGACCACAAATTTTATCTGAACATTATCAGCAAGTAATCTTGAAGGTTACTAAAAGACAATAATATTGTGTATATTACTGTATATTCAACACTCAAGACAGTGACACATAAATACTTCCTTACCATAAATATGTTGAGGTTTTCCCACAATGCTCTGCAGTAAGATGATTGCACACCTGCGATCTTCATTTACCTGTTGATTTCTCTCTCCAATCCACTGACCCGAGGTCTGTAATCAAATTTGCAACCTATTTCCAGTGCCAGTAAGGTGGGCTGATCACAGACCTGCAGTATCCATCTGAGCTCATCTTATTTTCACAGCTAGTGTTTGCTTTGGATATTACCTCAGCCTAAGCCCAACACTATTCGGGCAGTGGCTGTTGCCTGGCAGAACATTGCTCTGCTTTTCCTTTCAAAATCTGCAGAGAAAATCATTTCAGAGCTTTACTATGATAAATTCATACGAATTTATTTATTGCCAATGCTTTTTATAAGGTGTTTTAGGCAAGTACCATATCTGTTTCCCATCACTATTACTGCTAAACCACTTCACGGGGTTTACATTTGCTTTCTTTGCATTAAATGCTTTTGTGTATTGTTATTTTGCCATTTTATGTCCCCACCACAAATTACATTCATGACTATTTACACCAACAGGTTTTTATCATCCTTCTCTATTTCTGTTTTTCAGTACTAAACTTTCTTTGATTGAAGGCCATACTGCATGTTTTAATTGGTCCAATCAGAGTTCAGCTTGAACTTGGTTCAGATGTGGTCCATTTATCCTCATAAGCCCTGAGAGGGATATGAAAGGAAACTGAAAACTCTAACGAACTAGTGATCACTAATGAACAAGCAGAGAGAGAGAGGCATTTGTCTGATTCCTTTGGCTATGTTAGCAAGCTAGTGAGCTGTGAGAGATGTTAGCTACAGCCTTGCGTCCCTTTAATCCTAAACCCTTAATACTGCTGCCCTGCCAGTTCACTGCCTTCCACTTAGGGTTTTGACCTGTTTACTGTAACAAGGGAAAGGATTACCACCTTCTGGACATTTGAATTGTGTTAATGTGCTGAGGTAAGTCTTTTTGCTGTAGCTCAAATCCCAATGCGGCTTTTGGTTGAAATTTTCAAAAACAGACAACAAGACTAGTTCTGATGACAAAGGCTGAGTTAATGCTAGAAGATAATGCTAGAAGTGTGTCATATACCTCTTGTGGTATAAATATACAAAAGGTATATACACTGATGAGCCAAAATCATGACCACTGTAAGATGAATAACATTGGTTAATTGGTTAAACAATTATGGGGCAGTTACATTTACATTTAGTCATTTAGCTGACGCTTTTATCCAAAGCGACTTACAAAGAGGACAAGGAAGCAATTTCAACAACTATAAGAGCAACAATGAATAAGTGCTAGAGACAGGTCTCAGGTATTCCAGCACAGTATAAGGCAAATTATTTATTTATTTTTTGTAATAAAAGAAGTAGAAACAAGAAACAACTAAAAATCATCTTTTTCGTTTTACTTCCTTGACTAATTTACTAAAATCCCCCACTTCTAAAAAAAAAACCTTCTTATACTGTGTTGAAATACCTGAGACCTGTCTATATCTATGCACTTATTCACTGTTGACTCTTATTGTAATTGAAGTTGCTTCCTTGTCCTCATTGTAAGTCGCTTTGGATAAAACCATCAGCTAAATGACTAAATGTAAAAATGTAAATGTAGAAGTAGAGGTAGTGGCGGTGTGTTGGTTGATTAGTCAAGGAAGTGAAGACGAAATAGTTGAGTTTTTAGCCATTTCTTGAAAACAGCTAATGACACATTCTGATAGAGTTATGAAGTTCATTCCACCAACCAGGCAAAGTAAAAGAAAGAGTCCAGGAAAGTGATTTCTTCCCTCTGGGATGGAACCACAAGGCGACGTTTATTAGCTGAATGCAAGTTTCTGGAGGGCACGTAAGTGCAAATAAGTGACAGAAGGTAAAGAGGTGCGAATCCAGTAGTCACTTTGAATGCAAACATCAGAGCTTTTTCAGAGCATTGAATCTGATGCAAGCAGCTACTGGCAGCCAGTGCAACTAGATGAACAGTGGAGTGATGTGTGCTCTTTTAGGCTCGTTAAAGACCACTCTAGCTGCTGCGTTCTGAATCAACTGCAGGGGCTTGATAGTACAAGCCAGAAGCCCTGTGAGGAGAGCATTGCAGTAGTCCAGTCTGGACAGAACAAGAGCTTGAACGAGGAATTTTGCTGCATGTTCCGATAGGAAGGGTCTGACCTTCCTGATGTTGTAGAGGGCGAATCTGCAGGAACGAGCGGTTCTAGAGATGTAGTCAGCTTTTGACCATCTTGGATGGAGTAATGGTCGCCCCATCAATCAGTTGTGGTCTACTGGTTAGTAGACCACAACTGTTAGTATTTTTATTTTTTCATTGAAGATTTCATTGACTATAGTCTTAACTGTACTAATTGCTGTTACTGTAAACCTGATGTGTTTAAATTGTGTATTTGTCAGGTATACGTATAGTTAGATAGTTAGACTAGTATTTATAGTAAGTATTTATATAAGATAAATGTATATGAATGTATATGAAAGCAGTCATGAACCATATAAGAAAGTTAGAACCTTCTCAAGTTTTATTGTAGTATCATTGGAACTTCTGATGAGGTACTGTGTTCTTCTCAGCATTTGGATTACTATGACATTCTGTTCAATATGACCTGTCCGTATAGATCGGACAGGAAAAAACATTAAAGTTCTTGAGAACTGAGATGTGTTCGCAGCCCCATTTACTGAGCAGAAGTGCACAGAAAGCTTTTAGCTGTTCTTGTCAGTCTGAGGAGCTGAAAGAGGAGGGAAGGACAACGTTTTAAGAGCAATGCAGTAGATGTAAGTGTAAGACAGTGTCATGTTATAAATATTTACTTTGATACCTTGTAACACAAAAGAAGAACTGGAAATCCATTTTGTTGGACCTCAATGAAATCTATATTACATGAATGCATGAATTGGTGCCCAAGATATACTTGTTCTGATAATCTAAGATTGTTGTAATCGGTCATATAGCTGGTCACCATTTTTTCCAGCAGGGCATATTGGGAAACTGGTCAAGTTGAATTACATCATACTCAACTCTGTATGGCATTATTGCTGGTTTATGTAACACACAAGTGTTCAACAATTTCAGCACTCGCCCAATATTAAATGCTTTCTCATTGTCTCTGCTGTAGTTTGTGAGTGTGTGTTTTATGTATGGACTGAAGGTTCCTGATGAATGCACGACCCCACCACTCCACCTCTCCTGAGGCTCTGTGCGGAAATAAAGCAGAAAAAGTAATGATTCCAGGCCTTGAAAATTCTCGCACAGCCTGTGGAGGGGCTCGGAGATTCCCCTGAGACAGATCCTTCTCTATCTGTCTGTCAGCCTGTAGAGTTGGCCAGAACTCTCTCTCTTTCTCTCTCTCTTTCTGAGACCTCTAATTAAAACCCACATCGATTTTTTTCCATTCCTTCTTCTGCCTTCTTTCTGCTTGCCTTTGTCTGTTTAGCATGATTTTAATCGGCCTCTGGACTTGAGATTGCTGCAGGATTAGATGCTGTCTTTGACCCTAGAATCGAAAGACCCAGACAGCACCATCCCAGCACCTGCAGCCTTACCCATCTTGCCCCATTGGCCTAACCTAGCCTTTTGTGTCTGCCCTGAGGGAGAGATGAGATCGAGAGAGCCAAGACTCTTGCCATCTGACAGCACCTCTTCCCCTCTTAGTCTGGGTTCATTTTCCACTCTATAAAAAAAGTAGACATACACCCAGAAGTGCAATTCTGACTTTTTGTTTTATATGTTTTTAGCAGATGTTTTTACCTTTAGCGAGTGTTTACCTGGTGGAAGTGTTTATAGCTTTGAATAAAGCTATGGGGTGTTAGGGGTTTGTAGTAGTAATGCTTGCCATAGCAAGAAACTTGTATATTAGTGAGTGTATTTAACTCACTAATATAGTTTATTACCTTACTGCCAGCTGTAACAGCTGTTATGCTATGGTATAATTCCCATGGTTGTGGTCAGATGTATAGTGACGGTTTTGCACACGGCTTCACTCATGTAGTTCTTAGAGATAGAATTATGTATTTTGTCAGTGTTTTCTGAATGGGGGAGTTCTCAGACCATCTGTCTAAATTTCTTTATTTGCAAAAATTAAAAGAACTATTTGAAACTATGTTGCAAATTGTGCAGGAAACACATTTTATCAATTAAAATCAATTTATTCCTGTCATTATTGTATTTTTTTTTTTAAATTAGGAGCACCAGAATAACGTCCTTGGTGGCACAGTGCAGAACGCCATGGCACTCCTCTGCAATCTGATTGGACAGAAGGGCACAGACCTCTGACCGTTCTACCAGAAAGGTGCACTACATCTGAATGTCACTCGCTTTGATACATCAGCCCAGCAGTTTCAAGCCTGCCTCTGAACCACAAAACACAAACCCACACAGTCTTTTCACCCAGACACTGGCACGCACATGAAAAGGGCCAGCATACACAGAGCTGCTGCATTCAGAGAGCTGCCCTTGTGTTGCTTTGGAGTGTTTTCATTCCATTACCAGACCCTTATTGCTCTCATCTGGCTGTCTGACTTTCGTGTTTCACTCTGTTGGAGGGGGAGGCAGTTCACCTGGCTTTTTAAGGGCTTCCACTGGATACCGCTGCTTTTATCAGTGAATGTCTCTGTATGGACTCCTGTGTGGTGGCCCTGTAGCCCGCATCTACTTAGCATCCCGCCCCTCTAGTCCTCACATCTCCCACCATCTAGGCTACAAACAGCCTTCCACATTAGCTCTGTTTCTCGCTGTCTCTCTCCCTCTCCTGTTCTCATCTCACGCTATCTACCCAGCCACTGGGCAGCTTTCTCTCCTCTGCACACGTTGCTATCTGTTCTCTCTCTGTTCATGCCAATGCAAGGCTGTTTTTATCCCAGACTGCCGTGTGAATGCCCAGTCTCACCCTGATGCTTTCAGCTCCCTGTGTTGAATTATTGAGTAATGGATTCCTATATTCTTGCTCATGTTGACAGTTTTTGACCCTCATGTTAGCAGCACGCCTGTCTTCGCCACACGCCAGGGTGAGATGGACGCAGAGGAGTGTGGGGGTTGTGTTTGTGTGCACGCCATATTTGTTTCCATTTTTTGCAAAAGGAGACGAGTAAGATTTACACACGCTCCTGAAATTCAACACGCTGTGATGAAAGGAGCACCGTGGAGAAAGTGTGTTGATTCACACTCGTGTGCACACATACACGCATGGTTCTAGAGAGAGTGAGATTTATATTGATGACATGAGGTCACACATTCTTAAGGTTCTGTTCCAGAGATGTATCACTTCAGAAAGGGAGTGGTGTCTGGGGCGAATAACCATGATTTTGCCAAGTTTTTTTATTAGCGCCCTTAACCATCCTGGTATTAGGGAATAGGTTTGGTTACACTGAGGGCTGGGGATTGGGGTTTCAATACCATTTATGTTAGTCTAAAATTTTTCTCTGCATTTTAGAGGTATTTTTTTGGATAGTCTTTGGGCTGTGGTTAAGGTCAAGGTTTGTTTGACACGAATGTTGTTCCAAAAAGATTTGGGGGCAGTGTCCTTATTTTAAGTTGTAAACCATTTTTTGGTAAAAGGATTAAAAAGTTTCAAACCTCAGAATTGTAAAATGTTAAAACCATTTTCCTCCAGGAACTCTGTATATTCCAGTATTCAGAGATTTTGAATATTGCACATAAATGCATGTTTTACAGGTCATTTCCTGTCTGTATGCTAAAAACAGTGTTGCACTGCCGTCACACACACATACACACATCCCAGCTCTTCCAGATAAGTAGAGGCCTGTAATGGCTTGTTTTCTGGTACATCTGTGCGACGCGCACTTCCCCATATCACAACAACCCCTTGCAGACCTCTGTTTCCGTGCGAGCAGTCCAGGTGCTTCAGGCTGCGATCAGACACAACAAACATGCCCTCCACACCTGTTTTTACAGCGCAGGGTCATCTGCAGGCCGCTGCATGCAGCCGCCATCGTTAGGCGTCTTATCAGCACTCTTCCTTTCGGAGAGCTCTGACCCAGCACTAAATATATCCCCCACAATTAGCGCTATCTTGCTAATGCCAGCCACCTCGCCCCTGCTCTGCTCCAGAAAGGGCGAAGCAGCATAATTGGCTCTTTAAGGTGCAAGCAAGAGAACACTAAAATGGAACACATACACGAGAAAGAAAACATAGAATGAGAAAAAGAGGGAGATGAAGAAAGAGAGAGTGTATGTGTGCTAATTAAAGACAGGGGGCTTGTGAACAGAGGAATAAGTGGAACGAGAGAGAATAGCAAGTTGAGTTTTATAATTGGGGAGATTTGCTGGATTGAGAGATAACATACAGGAGAAAGAAAGAGAGGGTGAGGAAATAGATCAGAGAAAAGAAGATGAGGAAAACATGATGGGAAAACATTGTTGGGGAAGTGGTAGTTTGGCAAGCTACAATTTAGAAGTAATTAAACTTGAGTCTAGCTACCCTTAAAGCATAGTTAGCAACAAATCCACCAACAATGTAGCTAACAAGTATCTAACTTCATTAAAGCTTTTTAAGGGGAAAGTATCTTTCTTTAAATATAAAGCTTGTATAAAGCAATTTTATGCTAAATTGAAAAAAGCACAAAAACGGCACAAACAAAGCAATGTATTGTGTTGTGTTATTTTGATATGTTAGCTAAAAGTGGAAGAGCAGGTTCACACAGAGGATCTAGTGGTCTCATTTACCTCTTCTGTTTCTTCCTCTACCAAAATGTTTGCCTGCACTAGCATACCTCTGAAAAATGTTGAAAAATGTCACACAAATGTTGTGTCCTAAGTTTGTTTTAATTGACATTTTTTAATTTGTTTTAGATTGAACAATTTTACTGATACTTTGTGGTACTGAGTAACATATAGGTATATTAATAATCACCATCTTTTTTTCACCATCTTGGATTTATGTACTACCTTCAGCTGAATTCTGGATTATTTATGTTGCCTAGCTTTTAGAATAACCTTTACATCCAGGAGGTAGACAGCTCATGACGGTCTGCACAAGAGCTTCTGACAGAAGGCCTTTGATTGTTTTAAAGAGAAATCAGGTGTTTCTGTGCCAGTTTAACACACAAATGTGTTGAGGCATAGTTCAGGAATATATCCTGACTTCTGTTGCCATATATCCGCTTGCTGTAGTATGAGAGAAAATAGTCCTTCCTTATAAACCGTGAACTGCTGACTTATTTGTTTTTGCTCTGCTCATAGAGGTGGAAAAGCATCCACAACCTAAAGCCATCTTTGCGTGACTCATTTGACTGGAAGTAGAAGCAATAAATTTAAGTAGAATAAGAAAGTAAGTTACATAAATTTAACTGTACAGCTGTAAGCATAAATATTCAGTGTCTGGCAAGAAGCTTTCTGTGTTTTAGACAGCACTGAAATAATGCTCACAGCTCTGTTAGGATCCTTGTGCGCTTTGAGTTCAATATATTTACATACAAATTCAGGAGTAATATTTGCACTGTGTGCATTTATGATAATTCACCTAAATTGTGAACTTTCCAGGCTGCAGCTCTGGTTTCATCAGGAATTCCCCTGTATTAGAGGTGACAGCCTTGGCTGTGTTATGTTGCTTAGGCGGTGGATTTTTAATGTTTATGGCATTGTTGCCGTATTCATCATGCATAATTTGTCAAGCGGCGAATTACATGCGCGGGTCCTTCACCCCAGATAACTGCAGCGCTAATCTTAGATAAACAGTGAGACAGCCTCAGGTCTTACTCAACTCCTCATGATCATTATTACTACTGGGACTGATAGACAGCTCAACACACACACACAATTGAAAATGTTCATTATTTATCTATCCTTATATCATTCGGAACCTGTACGGTTTTCTGTCTTGAGCAGAACACAAAAGGAGAACATTTTAGGACTGCTTTGCACACACTCTTTTTCATGCAGTTACAGTGAATGGGGACTAAAGCTCTGTGCTTTAGAAAAGTACACAAATGCAGCAGAAAAGTATTATAACTCTACATGATTCCTAAACAAATAATTTAGATTAATTAGTAAGCAGCTAACCAAAAACAATGATTCATTCATGAAAAGGATATTACTACTTCTCTCACAAACTCACAAAGGGTGGATGCCAATTGTGTGAAGTACTGAACTACTAAAATTTTAATCTCCTGGCATGGAAAACAGTCTTCTGATGTTCTTCTCCTTTGTGTTCCAGAACTATTTACTGTTTGAAACAAAATGGGGGTAAGTAAATGGCGACTTCTTTTCATTCTGAAGTGTAATGTTGCTCTAAATTCAGTACTCTCAACTATTTAGTTTCCGACTTTCTTCTAATGTACTGTGATGATTTTTCACAAAAATGTGTGTAATTCTAAGAAACAATTGGATCTAAACATGATCAAATGTGTTACGTAAAGCTCACAGCAAAACTATTAATATTTTAGGCTGCTTTATAGTTGCTAAAAGAATAGAAATCTATATAATAAACATGAAAGAAGCGGCGCATAAATATATCTCTGAATGACGTGTATACCATTTCTGCAGTAAATGTAAGGACATTCTGCAAAGTTCTGCTCATCATTTCAGATCATTTCCACGGGGTCTGGTCATACGTTACCTTGCCTAGGGCACCAAGTGTATCAGGACCGCCACTGATGCCCCCCCTCCGTGACACCTCCTGTGCACCTGTCTGCATCTTTCTCTCTCTCTCAGCTCCCTTTGAATGCATAGTTTTGCTTGACAGCAGGAACAGGGGCTGAACTTTGTGCCACCTGTAGTTGCAGTAACAGAGTGACAGATCAGTCCATGTTGAGTGGAGAGACAATGAACAGTTTGTTTATTCCAGTTTCAGCTGCTGAAGAAAGAGACATCTATGGATGGAAAAGGGCAAAGAGTCTGTACTCTTTGATGGAAGACTACTATTTTTGCTATTGTTTGTACTTTGAAATATATATTTGTATTGTAAAGACTCTGCATGTGTGTGTAACCACACACGGTATGTTTAACAAAGAAAATTCAAGGTTTTCCATTTATTCTGGATTGCTAAATAATTAAAAACGGTTTGTGGTTCTTATTTATTACTCAGAACAGCAGCTCAATATGAAGTTGAATAAAAATTATTTTCCCTTTCCATTTCTTGGCTTTCTTAAAGTTAAATAACGATTGAAAGTTTTAATGAGAATAATTCTCCACATTTCTCTACTCTTGGTCTTTACAAGTCACATTGGTGGTTTCCTCTCTGTGGTTTATAGGTTAGACTGCTTTTTCATTTAAAAAGTTAATTAACAAAAAAATAACTTTTTGAACTTGAAACAGGGTCCTTTAGTCTCAGTTGTAAGGACTTTATTACAATGCTTGAAACAAACTTTATTCCAGTGACTTGTGGCCTGGATTTGAGTGCATGACTCCAGAATGCCACAGACTTTGTATTGGTTGCTCTTTCTACCAGACACAATGCACTGTCATCACTAAACATGCAATTCGATATACCTGTGGAGTACACATTCATCAGTTTAACCCTGGTTGGTTGTTTCATAGATATCCTGTATGAAATACTCCATATAAGGTTACCAATTACTAATATCTATATAACACATGAAATCAAAATTTACCTTATTTACTTTATAATACACATTTGTGTTTTTGTAGTACACAGCTCACCTGTGCATGGCATTCCAGAGGTAAAAACAGAGGTATAGTGGGCTGTGAGCAATGTGTTTTCTGTTGACTATAATTTGCAGGACTGCTCAGCTGTTAGATGTAATTACACTATTAAAGATGCACTGTGCAGATTTTCAATTTCTGTTCGTAAACGACATTCAACTTCGGTCCCTCCTTTTGGGCGAAACACCCAGAAGTACACGCCCGCTGTCCCTCACCAGTGTGTTGTTATTGGCAGGGGGCTGCACACCCACTGGCCAAAGATTGCCTTTCAGAAATGTCCCGAGCACCCCAAAACAATTAGAAAACAGAAAAATACAGGCAGAGAACAGTGTCTCTGTAGACACAGATGCCACCACACAGTTGTAGTGAATTATAAGTAATGATTGAGAGTGATTATTTAGTTGTATGTATCAACGAAATTATATTTTTTTTAAATCCTGCAGAGTGCCCCTTTAACTACCTGTTGGGTGTATTACATGACAAACATCACAGTTAAGATTCATCAGAGCTGTCCTATAAGTCTACATTTTGAATAAAGTCCTAGTTTTATTTATTCTAGCACACTACATTTAAAAGTATTTTTCATTATTTAAACTCTGTACTTGGTCATTACTGTCATACTTACAACATACTGTAATTTAAAGGACTGAAATTCAGTATGTGACAGGAAGTTGTTTTGTGTAGTGTGTGTGTTTATCAGATAGACAGGCAAAGCAGACAGTATGGGTGTATAGCAAAGCTATTGAACTGTGTGTGTGTGTCTCGTCAGGTGTAATTGAGGTGGTGTGTAATGTCTTTGTGGAAGTCTTTGGCTTGTACCTGGAAAAGGAGTAGCACTGAGGGCTGAAGAACTGCTCTCCACTGCCTCTGTGTCGGTTGGATATCTCCACTGCCTGCTGAAACACCTCTCATTTGTAGTCCGGCTCACCCTGCAGGTAACACTCTCTCTCTTCATATATACATTTTCACTCTGTAGTTCTCATTCTTTGTAACTTATGAGTACATATTCAACTGCAGTTTCAGCCTCAGACAGCGGGGGACATGAACCTTTCAATGATTGTCTGATGCACACAAAAATGATAAAATCTTGTGACTTTAATCCTTGAATGATATTCTGAGTTCTATAACAGCACCCAAAAAAAATCCTTGCAAAACTTTTATGAATTCGAGTGTCAGAAATATGTGATGTAACATTTTCTGCCCCCAAAGACAAGTAAAAATTGAATGTGTATTTACAATACTACATGTATAAATAATGTGAAAATACTGTAGCTCTATTCCACAGTAGCTCACATCACAGAATTGAGCTACATGCTTTCATTTCACAGGCGTAATTACATAACTGGCAAATATACCAGTATTTTATTATTTCACAATTTAGTCAATGCTATTGTTATTGACTCTATAACAAGAACTGTACAAGTGATTTAGGCAGCTCTTTATTGGCAATCGTCCTGTATAATGACAAGACTGGGCTTGTGCAGCTTGTCAAAGTCTGGCATAATAACTGAAACACGCATCTCATCGCTGTTATATCTAGCTTGGATTGTTATGTGCTCTTAAAGAGAATTCAAACATTAAATCTTGCTTCGCATAAATGAGTGCCAGCGAATGCTATCAGCAGTTTTAGAATGCTCAGTGGCACTATGGAATTCACCTTTTGAGTCAAGATGAAGTTCTTCCAGGGACCATTATAAATAGTCCCACCTAAATCTCTTTTAAACACTAAATAAAATGTGTTTTTCATATATAGGCCTAGCCTATGGCTATAAATTATTATGCTAAAAGAAATTTTGTATGTCATAAATAAGATTCAAACAAAACCCTTGTGACCCCACATGAGGTCGTGACCCCAAAGTTTACTGTAGTTTTTCCAGTAACAGACTACTTTTATAAACGTGTAGCATTTTGTCACAGTACTCCACTACATTGTATTGTGCATGCAGCTTTACAGCTGAATAATCATATACATTTTACTAAACTATCTGTCTCTTGTATTGTATATAGTGTTGGAAAGTCAGATTCATTTTAGTGAATTGGTTCAACAAAGAGATTTTCAAATTTAACAAAAAGATTCAAATATGAATGTAATGCCCCGCACAGAAATCCCTGTGGTTTTGCTTTCTATTATGTCCTATTTAAAACAAAAATAGTTCATTATTAGATTAATAATTAATGATTAAATAATAATTAATAATTAAATAGTAATTGTTAGTAGCTTGCAGTGTAGCTAACTTCTTTAAAATCTGCAGCTTTAATGACTGTAAACTATGAGTAGTTTGGTAAGCTACTGTTACAAAGTAGCTTCTTCAACATTGTTCCTGTGTAAGAGGGCTTCTGTTTGCCAGAAAAACTTGCAGAGTAGATGAGACTTTATGCTGATAGTAAAAAAAGTCTGGCTAATTAAACTGTGCTGTCACTCAACAGATGAACTTGGGAGTACTATTTAAGTAGTATGTATTTTGATGTGTACTGCCAGATCGCATGTATTTCTACTATGAAAGCTTTCCTAGGTGCCATTTTTTATGTGGTGGTCAACATTATGCCTTTGATGTCGTTGATAAGACTTTCCTTGTATTAAACCCGCAACCATCCCTAAAAACCAGTGTTAAAATCTTTGCTGAAGAAAGTGGGTACTGTGAAATAAACACAACACAATAAAGCAATATTAAACCTGATGCCCTTCTACTATTCTCTTCATCCTTTTCAGTTCTCATGCTATGCACTTCTCTAGTAATTCTCTCTTCTTCCCTTTTTGCCATACTGTTATGGACGTATATCCATATCTTAAATTCCCTCTCTCTGTCTCTCTCTCTCACACCACTCACCATCTTGTTTGTAAACATTTCTCACTCTGTCGCCCTCATTTCTTGAGCTTTTCTCCTGATTTCCCTCTCTCACTTGCTCCCCCCATCCCCCAGCCCCCCGTCCTCAGGGAGCGCTTGCCTGATACTGTCGCCGTAGGCATGCTGTTAGGGGGTTCATGTCTGGATCCTTTCCTCACTGATGATTAGATTGTTATGCAATGACAACTGCTATGCAGATACCAGCAGAATACATCCCACCACTCAGTCCCAACTCACTGGATCCAACCACACCTTTACCCATAATTACTTGCTGTGGACATCTTTGTCAGAGTAGCTGAGTAGCCAAGTGTGTACGTGCATACATTCGTGTTCAATTTCCAGCATTATATACAGCCGACTTTGACATCTAATAGTTACTGCTGCTATTTTTACCCGCACGTTTCGGCGGTCCCATGGTAAACAGCACTTTTAAGTTGGGAATGTGGCACATGGGACTTGGAGGAAGTCGCTCTCCTGTCAGTTCCTTGCTTCAACCCTCATTATCCATCCCAACCCTTTGTCTCTCCCTCTGCGTCCTTCCATACATATTTATGCATGGACATCGCAAAAAAAGAGAAACGCGTAATGGAATTCAGTTTTTAGGAAAAAAGTGATAGTAAGAGAAAAATGCAAAGCTTATTAAGAAGTGTCCATGCAGCCCAGATTCATTTGGACGAAAATGATGAGATAGTCTTTCCTGAGCACTTTTCCAACTGTGACTACATTTGCCCTATTTCTTTCTCACATGTACATGCACACTGTTGCTCTCAGGCTCTGTTCCAAATGCTGGTGAGCTGCCTACGTAGTCAGCTGCATTCTGAGCCATCAAAAAAAACTCATAAATGACTTACTGGAACACTTGGCCGTGCCACAAAAAAAACGTTAAAAATGGCTTAAAAATGCCTTAAAAAGGGTAGTTCACCTAGAAATAAAACTTCTTTGTTGGAATGCAAAAGTCAGAATTTTGTGGACTGACAGCCTCAGTCACCATTCTCTTTCATTGTATCTTGTTCCATATAATGAAAGTGAATGGTGACTGAGGCAATCAGACCATCACATTCTGCCTTACATCTTCTTTTCTTCCTCTTACTGTGTCAGCCTGAACTCCATCATTAATATTTGAATTGAGTGAAAGGAGTTCATTTCGAAAACACAGCCATAGCTATTAAGTGAGAGCTTTCCGTAATCTCATTGCTCCAGTCTGTCAATCTGCATGAGGGTCCCAGACACTCACATTCACAGAATATTAGCCAGAATAAGACAGCTAGAGACAGTGCAATGAACTTTTGAACCCGACCCCGCTGCAGTGCTGCTCCGGTTGATGGCTGATGGCTAATCAAATATGTATTTCTTATGCATTCTTGTCATTGTCTATTTTTAACTCTCTTTCTCTGACAGCTGTTACAATGTTTTGGTTGATGGTAGACAGCGTCTGAACACATTGTTCTGTTCCAGCAGCAGAGCTGGGCAGTGTGCAGAGACTCCCATACCTCAGAGTGTGTCTGTTAAAAATAGCCTCTGCTTCAAGCTACTGTACTTCCTGTGATGATTACATGAGCAGGAGTCTATCAGACACACAGTCCTCAGCTGTGTTGGCTCTTAAGTTCTTTTCTCTGTGCATTCCCCCAATGACTGACTGTCCTCATTTTCTTCTCGTCATTCCTCTGCTCTCTTCCTTTTGTCTTTTCCTTCTTGATCTAATAATGTTTTCTCTCCCTCTCCCACAGTAAAGATTAGACAGTAATGAAGACACTGTGGCTACAGAGGAACGTCTGTTCATCCACAAACCACTAACGGAGGTAAAAAACCTCCTCATTCAACTGGTCATTCAGTTGATGTGTGTGTATTTTCAGAGTGTCTCCACTTAGTTTTACCTTTAATCATCCTTTTGCATAATTTAGGGTTGGGACAGGAAGGTCGAAAGTCATTAACAAATTCACTGTTGAGTGAGATTGATTTGTTTTCTAAAATTTTGTTTAAACGTGTATCTATTTTTTTCTGTTCTCTTAGCTTTATCATGTTAGTCGCAATGCTTGAAAGAGGATAAATTTAGAGACGCAACTTTTAGGAGCGTATTTTAATGTGCTAACAGACAGCAGTGTTACTATTATTAATACAAACTATAAGGCTCTGTTTATTTGAAGGCCTGTGATTTTGTGTAATGACAGGTTATAGTTATAACTGTTATAACTAAATGTTTTTTGGGGCAGCTAGTCAACTTGTCATGCACGCAATCCAGCAACTTGATTTTGAAAATATGTATTTTTTCACAGCGTAGTATAAATTTGCCTGTGTCACTGAAAGGCCATGTAAAACATTTATGAAACCCAGGGCTAAAAAACTTTTCTTTAACGTTGTCTGACCAACACACTACCCTCAGCTGAAGTTCAAGAACAACCTGGAAGTGCTGAACTGAAAAATGTATTTAAATCAATTTTTAGCAGTCACCAGATTTCACTGTTTAACAGCTTCACTGTTAAAAAAGTTCTTTAATGGTTCTAGAACTATATCTTCTTGTAAAGGGTTCTTAAGAATTTTTTAAAAAGTTCTTAGTGTACTATAGATTCTTTTGTGCAGCATATTAATTTCAGTTTTTTTTTGAAGCAGTAGTACAGTAATTGGTTTTCAAAAAAATGAAATGATACAAAGGCTCTTCATAATAGCATCTGCTATGCTGTTACACCATATGCACTGAATACAAGTTTATTTTGATTTAACTAGATTATGATCAGACTATAACTTAACATTGTGTAAAATTGTTTAAAGATGCGATTCATAACTGTTGCCCTTCTATCGGCATCTCTTATCGAAGCATCAAATTGCACGTCACTTGTGGAGTTATTTTTTAACATAGATGATGTTTAAATTATAAACGACTGCTGAACACGCTATAATTACTGCACTGATCCAGCACACACACACAATTTAGTGGTGTGTTTTCTTTCTGTTTACAGACCTGATGTAACCCCAAGTCAAACTGACGTTTCCCTGAAAACTGGCAGCTGATATTCTAAATCATTATTGTAAACTCACAGCTATGAAGATTAGGTAAGGAGACCATTTTGAACACTGATTGATCTGTTATGTACTTTCTCAACAACTGATTATTGTTAATTTCTTTACTTAAAATGTTACAGATTGCAGCTTTAACAAAATTTCTGGATGTTTATTATGCAGGATTTATTTATCTCGGTTAACTTTATCTCACTTATTCTCCATTTTACTGTTGCTGAAGTCTAGTCTTAAGCTCAAACATCATGAACATTCTTAGCTGACAGGTCGAGCTGAAGCCAGGAAATGTGAGAAAGTGACAGAGAGAAAGAGCATGACTGCCACGACACATCTGCTGGGGAAATTGATAACTATAATAGTATATTTTTAATGGTTAATGTAAGGCTAAAATTATGTGATGAAACAGTAAAGTATTTCTGTGCTCTAGTGGTTCTGTATCAGCACTCTTAAAACGGCTCTCATCCAATCAAATTCAAGGACATTAACAGGTGTATAAAATAAAATGGTACTGTTACAAAATTTGTTATTAGATTATAAGTAAATATGGGCTGTATTACACTTTCACTGCCCTCAATCACATTTCATGTGTAGTTAACCCATCTTTGTGATTAATAATGAAACAGCCATTTCATGAATAATCAATACAGAAAAGAAAAACATTCATAATTGAAGAGAGAGATTTACCTCTCATTCACTTGATGGAAGCAATGAATGGACATAGGCATAGATTGAATTCCATTGCCAATGAATTTTGTTTGCCTAAGTTTTTTATTTTTCTGTGTATTAGGACAACGACCGCAGATGAAGATCTTTGACATCTCTTAAAAAGATTGATGGGATATTTGTGGGAGATGCAATGAATAGGTAAAGCTGTTCTGTGTTGTTGTATTGGGTTGTGTGAAAGGCTTTGTTGTATTAATGGTTTTGTATATTGTACACTATATATGCTATGCTTGTGTGTGTGATAGCCTTGAAGCAAACAAGTCTAGATGAAACTACATTGAGAATTCCATCTACTGAAAATAGTGCAGTGTGCAGAAGGGAATGAAAGCCTTGGCATAGTGATGCACTGTGGCATAAAATTTTGGCACAGATGGCACAGAGACCAGCTTCCCACCAACAGACTCCACTTTACTATGACATCCTCAATCATGGTCCAGGATCTGTGTGTTTGTGTGTGTGTGTGTCTTCTTAACCATATATTGGGGACAAATTTTACCCTAAAGTAAGCAAAACCCGATAAATCTCAGCAAAACCTCCTTTTGGTGACAACCTCATTTGTAAAAACATTATAAAATATAGTAAACTAAGTTTTTTAATTCATTTTAATTAAAAATTCAAAAAGTTTTCTGTTAGGATTACGTTATATTGTACAATATCTAGTTGTGTATAGAAACAATAAAAGGTGATGGAATCTTTAACTTTCTGAGTCTCATTCACTAAAACCAAAAACCACTGCATATCAGCTGCTTACTATACTTATCAGAATACTTTCATGTTTTTCTTAGTCTTAAGTCTTCAGAAATTAAATACTTTCTAACAGCTACAACAATGTACAGGATAAACAAAACTAGTGACACCAGTAGAATATAGTTCATGTATACAGCATTGTATTTAAAATATTTTAAATGCACAACCTCATAATCGTGTGGCAGGTATTCGAGTCATGACTATCCCCGTATATAGTATAGAGTCAAGACCCTTGTTAGTCCCTAAATGTTATGTTCGTGTTCAATACACTGATTCACGTCATAAAATCTAGAGAGAGGAGTGAAGCACAGTCTATGTGTAGCTATAAGCTAATGAGGCTAATTAGAGTGAGGTGTTCCAGTTGAGTTCCTAATGCATCTGTTTCCTGGCAGTTGACATAACGTTTTTCATAACGGATTTTACTATTGATGGCATATTTAATTTAAATTCATTTCAGTTCATTTAAAATTCAAGCATTCTCTGTAGTAAATAGCTTTATGTGTAGCATAGCATGTCAAACTGCAAGACTTTGCTGTCACTGCTTGAAATTTCATTTCAACTATTCGCCTGCTTTTTGCTGCAGAATTTCATCATTCGCCTGTCATTCACAAATGTCTACAAATCCCCTGACCCTTTCATATTTGTTTATTAAAATGTGGGAGGAAAACATGTACCGATTCTGTGTGGGCCAACTCCTGAGATGGGATGGAATTCTAAAATGATTTCATATCATTTTTAGTCCATATGTACAGTAAGTGAATGTGTCAGGAATGACTAATGAATAAAACTTGTGAATGAGTGACCAAGTCATACTTTTTATTATACATTGTGTCATAATTCTGTGTCATCTGAAGCACACTGTTAAAGAAAAAAATCGATATTTAGAGGAATAGTCAGAAATATTTTAACCGTTGCACAGCTAATGCACTTTTTTTTGTAGCTCAAATGGTCAGAGCATGCTCCTAGCAACATTAAGGTCATGGATTCAATTATGTATATGTATATATTAAATGCACTGAATGTAATGCAGAAAGAAAATCTACATGCATTTGGCAGATGCTTTATCCAGAGTAGGTGGTTCAACTCATTATTATATAAAGGGCTTTACATACTTTCAATGACCTTGATTTTTTAAAATGTGTTATTTATAGATAGGGCACTTAAAAAGTAGTGTGGTGTTTGTAAAACAAGCCATTTATTTATTTATTTATTTATTTATCAACCTAGATGAAGGTCAAATGTTATTAAAGGCGTTCAAATGAAATCCAAAGCATTGGAGATCCACAATATATATGCCTGACACATACACAGTGTCAAAATACAGTATTTGATTGATTAATATTTAACCTACATATCACATTGGATGTTAGCAGATGTAGAACAACAATGTGCAGATACTGCTGAACATGAGAGCCCTTCATTTACAGTCACTCTTACTGTGGGACACACTGCACTGGTTGACTTTGACTTTATCTGGCCCTGTAACTGGAGGACAACAGGGTGGGACAGTGGGACAGTGAGGATGTTATCAAGGGTGAATGGTGCCCAAGGATCAAGTGAACAGATTGTCTGTGCTTGTGCTGAGACAGGCTGCATTTTAAATAGTTAGTCCAAAAAGAAAATGTGCCACCTCAAAGCTTCTACTTGAAAGTGTGTCCTACAAACCTTCATTGTGACTTTTCATGTGTTTACTCCACTCGATTTCCTTTCTTGTGGTAAATATTCAGAGTGCGCCTGCAAACAATCACACACGATCTGCCCTGCAGTCTGTTTACACAGCGGGCGAGATCCCAGTTTCAATGTGGCACATGGTTTGAAAAATACAATCTGTGTTTTGGTTTGTTCTAAAGGCACTAGCATATAAGCTGTTGTAAAATATCAGTTGCTGTGCTTCACGTCTCAAATGTACAGTGCTCTTATAGTCAACCAAGTTTGCACCCTTCAGGGTGAGTGTACACGAGTATGCAGAGTCCATCATCGGGTACATACAGAGGTCATGACAGGCCAGGAGCGTTACACGTCCCTATGGGCTTCTGTTCTCCACCTCCTCTCATTCTCTTTTTCTCTCCTCCAATCATCCTTTCACAGCCCACAGTGGTATTAACACTCCCTAATCTCCCTGATGCGTGTGTGCTTTTCAGCCCACAGTCCCATTAGACTCCTCAGCCTGATTTCCCTGATGCATCTACAAGCCCTGCTAAGTAAACAGGGTGGATTTGGGAGGCTGTCTAAGCAGGTGTTAACTCTTGTTCTGCTCTGACTCTGTGTTGGCATGTGAACAATACCGGGCCGCCGAACCAATGGACTCGCACCAAAGGCTTTTCAGCGCCAGGGATCTCCCTCCGGTCAGGCTCTCTTTGGGCCTGGAAGGGGAGGCACTCTTTGGGGGTATTGTCTGGGCTCCTAAAGCCTCACACTCCATTCTGGAGTGGCCGGCGACATCACAAAGAGGAGGCGGGATTAGGCGCGTCTGGCCCTTGCCCCGGAGTCTCTTGGGATTACGCCTTTTCCCGAAGGAACTTTGAGGGCCGAAATGAGCAGGAGAGAAAATCCCCACAGCCCTTGTGTGTCACTTTTTGTCTTTATCTCAGTCTCAGGCTGTGAGGGGATTGTTGTTGTCTGGGCTAAGAACTGAAACTCCATACTGTTCCCCTGATGGACAGTTTAAGCCTATAACTGCAGCCCCTATCATCTCTGAAGACAAGAATTTTTCCTCTTTTAACAGTTCAGCTCTTCTACCAGTTGTTACATTATTTCCACTATGGGAATTTTAAGCATAGTTTTCAGATGAAGCTTCTATTCCATTTGATTGAGGTTTTTTCTAATACACAGACTTGATCTTACCCTTGTCAAGACAAACAATGTAATCCTTATAGCCTTTTTTTATCTGTATGTAAAAATTGTGCTACAATCTACACAAAATCTACACGTGAATGACCAACCCACTTTCTGCAGCTTAATTTCAAAATGTGTATAATGTGGACTGGATATAGTATGTTCAATGAAAAAAGGGGAAAACACCGAGTTTTTTCATTTAGTTTTTTTTTTAAATCCCTTCCAACACTGTTTCAGCAGCACAACACTTTATATAAACTCTAAGACAAGAAATACCAATAAATATATTTTGACATAAATATGAGCTGGATTCTCTGGACCTTTGCATTGACTGTACATAGACAAACAGATTTGTAGTGTGGAGATTCATGAAGGATGTAGTTTTATATTTCCCAAAAGCAGTAGCAGAGCAAATGAAAGTCATAGAAGTGTATCTGTGTGAAGGGAAGAGTTTGGCTACTGCTCAGCTGATCAATAATTCAGTCTGTTCTGTCAAACTCTTATATAGACTCTGTTGCAGGTATATTGACAATTTTAAAAGAAACATTCCCAGATTCTCTCAATAACTTTTACAGGGCTGAATATTTTTAGACCATATTTTTAATGTGTTTTTATGTTACAGTGTACCTGTAGCTTAATTGGAGTGTTGCATTAACAGCACAAAGTTGTGGGTTTGATTTACGGTACTAATTATAAAAATATTATACCTTGAATGCACTGTAAGTCACTGTAACAAATGCATTAAAAGTAAATGTACTGTGCACGTGAATGCTATGCTTTATTAGGTTATTAAGTATTTACATTAAAACAATGTTTTAAATGGTCTTTTATTTGTTTCATCAGTTATTCTTGTTTAAAAAGTTGTTAACTATACTATTATAATAAAATATTGTTATGAAGTTTATCATCTGGGCTGATTAACAGAACTAATAATTACCTCATGTATCAATTCCAAATGTTTTGTTTTCTGTTTGTGGACACTGGGTGGACAAAAAAGTTCAATGCTGTAATATTTTGTTGGACATCCTTTAGCTTTTGTTACAGCACACATTTGTTGTGGCATTGTTTTGACGACCTTATGCAACCTCACAGCACTGATTTTCATCCAAAGTTGCGAGTCAAGTAAGTCTTGTCCAGTACATATTAAAGTCTTTTTTATTGGGGTTGAGGTCAGGACTCTGTGGTGGCTAATTCATGTGTGAAAATTAACAATCTACGAGGTTGTTTACTTGATGCAGGCTACTTTGCCCATTCTAAAACAAAGTAACATAATTTCCTTCAGCAAGGAAATGGTTTTCCAACATGATTAAGAAATGACAAACTGCAGACAGCATAAGTGAGGGTTAAAAAATTGATGATGATTGACATATATTAGTGATTAGTGATCAATTAGTGAAACGACTGAGAAATGGAAAATAGGACATTTTTTTTTTTTTGATGTTATTACCTTCAAATATATAAACAAAGTGTTATGTTAAGCTGAGAATCAGATATGAAGAAAACGTTTTGAAAGTTTTGAAACTGAACTTTCTTCAAAAATGAACAGTTCTTCTTTTTTTTAAAAAGCGTTGTTCAGTAATAGCGTTAGCTCAGTGTTTTGTAGCCTCTCTTTAATATTGGATAGGTTGTGTGGCAGGCGTGAACTGTGCTTCCTGTGCAGAATGGCCTTCTGGGTCATTGAGAGGTTGGGCACATCCTCACAGGAGAAAGAGGCCAGCACCCAGCCCCTCATGACTGTTGATGTAGTCTCTCTCTCTCTCTCTCTCACTCTCACTCTCACTCTCATATTTGTTGATTATGGGGGACTGTTCAATATCAGCAAAAACAAAATCTACATCAGTCTGGATGAAAATTACACAGCGGGGATGTTTACACCAGCAATGACTTTGTGAAAGTCAGTGTGTCATTGATCATTCTTAATTATGACGGGTCAGACCATGAGAGTGACTTTGAATTTTAAATTAGGATCCAGAACCTCTGTCATAATTCATGTTTTCAACAATCTGGCATGATTAATGATAATTATTGGTAATTAACAATCTGGGCAAAGAGAATTTAGACAGAGATCATGCAAAGATGTAATTGTTTCATTAGCACAATACTGTTAAAATTAACATAAAAAATGAACCCTGTTTTACTTGTTAATTCACATTCCTGGTCTTATTGTGCACATTGCTGTTCATCAGTTATCAGTGCACATTATTATAAAGAAAAAGGTAGTACTCAGCTTATAATAAAATATTATAACTTTCTTCCCCCCTGAAACGTCTTAGCTGACATCACCAAGCCATAGTTATATAGAGTCACACTATTTTTTTAAATATTACCCTATATAATCACAAAAGTAAAATGGATTGCTAATGCTGTTTCATGTTTCTGTGCTATTTGTGAAGTAGGTATCCTTATTAATATATACATATATTTATATATATAATCTAATAATTGTAAATATATGATGATTCTCTGCCTATGGGAGTGTGTGTTTGTGAACAAAGTATGTGGCTCTTGCTTGGGCTGTGTTTGAATCAGTGTCTAGATGACTTTATCTGTGTTCAAACACTGCAGATATTTGGAGAGGAGCTGTTGGCTTTGACAGACTCCAGAGAGTGACAAAGAGAGTGACTTCATCCAAATAAATCACACACACATAAACACACACACTGCCCAGCCACAAACTCATACTGACACTTTAGGAACATCCACTCCCATCATTTTGGTAAATTTTAAAATATTACAGAATTTAAAAAAATGGTGACAGTGCTGCTTATATGGAATTTTTCCAGCAGTTCTTGGATGAGGAAATTAATTAGTCAACAGGTGAAACAAAATCTGTTATATTGAAATTCCCTGATAAGAACTAGATCAGTTTCTCATAATGTCTACAGACGTCTAGCTGCTCTGAGTTGTCTCAGATTTCTCATACAACCAGAAAACTAGTTATTTTTACTGATCTCTGTTGGTGTGATGTGTCAGAGCATTAGTGCAGCCTCTCACCCTGTTGTATTATCACAGATCTGCATGAGAAAGAAAGAAATGATTTCTGTTTTGGTTATATGTCTTTACATGTTTGTAATCGAGCACTCTTTTTGATAGAAGCCATTGAAATGGATCTGTTACATCACTGTAACTTTTAAACTAGAGCAGTAGCCCAGGGCTGATATCAACACATTCTCACACAATAACAAGTGTGTATCTGCTGAGGCCACACACCAAGAAAGAGATATGTTTAGCTAATATATGCCAGTGTAAGTATCAGATTTTACACCTTGTCTTAAAATAGACACCCAACAGATTGAGCAGCAGAAAACTTAGTCTTAGTGCAATCAGACCACAAAAAAATTCATGGGATTAAAGTGAACACAGAACACAGAAGCTAGTGATATAGACAGCATCACTGCATCTGTCACATCCATGCACTTTCTCCCAACCTCTCTCTTTCTCTCTTTCTCTCTCTCTCTCTCTCGCTCTCACTCGTGTAAGTATAATGTGTATGTTTTTGCATCTTGTGTTGACTCCGCACCTTCTCTCTTTTTATTGATCATCCACCTCTGCTTCTCCCATGAATCTTCTTCCTCCATCACGAGCTATTATAGGCCTCATTAGTGTCAACGAGTCAGATCACAACATTTCTCCTGTTTTTAACACTTTCATCTGTCTGTCTCCTGCTGTCTCTGCCTGTCTCTCCATCTCTCACAACAGATTTTTTTGTTTTGTTTTGTTTTGTTTTGTTTTGTTTGTTTGTTTGACTTGAGGAGTTGTAAAGAGGACACTGTGTAAACACCTGAACCTGTATGTACAGTGTGTCATGTGTTTAACAACGCATGAGATTGAATGCAATTGTTCTATTGATAAAAATGTACACTCACATACACAGGCTTCATAATTCTCACTCTTAGCAGAATGCTAGTCATGGTCAGAAATGTCCATTGTGGTCATATTTACTGCAACAGATAAACAGGTAAACAGATAAATCAGCTGAATACGTTTCCTCTGCACTATTTTTTAACCATTGGACATAGTAACCACACGGTCACTATGTCCAATGTCCATGTATAATCACTGTTCCTTCAGATCACCATAATATATATCCAGAAAGTTGGCAAAAGATTCTAAAACTATCATGAGGGACCACCAGGCTGCTCAGCAAGAAATGAGACATTAGCAAGGGTCAAAATAAAAAAAATTACACTACAAAAAATACAATAGAGGAATCAAAGACATTACTATTTGGATGGGATTTGATTTCTCAGGGGACCTCAAAGACAGCCAAGAAACATGAGGTAATTTTCTCCATAATTCATACCAAGGTTTGCGTGAGAAAAATTCATCAGTGTTTGATTCGGCCAGGATTGAAATAACAAAGTACGCCTGCAAAACAAATGTACCTTCTTAGGGAATACTATTCCCATCTAAATAGGCTTTAGACCGGGACCTGTCTGTCTCAAGTCTATTGGCATCTGGGAAAGACTTCTGATTTTCCAGACATGTGGAGGGGAAAGTAGCGTCAGAGATTTGTGTTGTGCATATGCATTCACTAAAACATATCTGTTGTTTGTGTGTTTCAAAGTGTCCTCTTTGATTCATGACTTGCTGTCCCTGTCCTAATTACATACGCGTTCCGTCACTGCAGTGCTAATGGAATGACATGACCTGGTCACATTACTGCCCTCATCTGCTGTCTGCCTGCCAACACTGCTGAAGATAAATCACCCTGCTGGGCGTTCCCTACACACACACACACACACACAAGCTTGCCTGCATTCCTCTGATGTTTTGCGGTATGTGTGGTATTTTATTGTCATGTCTGATTCTACCTAATGATTCTGTCTCTAGAGAAAACTGTTGTGCTCTGATCTGTGTCAAGCATGAGTAATTAGCTTCCTTCTCACAGGCAAACTACACTGTTTGTTTCTTGATAACCCTCTGCTTTTTGATATTGCTGCTTTATTTGTGAGTCTGTAGGAGTTGATTCTTTTCATTTAAACTTTTCCTGACTCCCTGCATTACACCAATTAGTTCCATTGAGCTCAAAGCGCTGATTTCTGGTGGTTGCTAAGGCAATCATCTTTACCAGTCTTGCATTTGTGCTACAGACATGGGTGATACCTCAATTAGTGTAGCTTGAGAAAAGATCTACTTTTACCTTCTAGGCTTACTTCAAGAATGGACCAGAGCCATATCTAGCTAAAACTAACATTATAAAAACATAGCGGTGAGCTGTTTAAACACGAGTAAATAACCAATAGCCTGCAAACCACCCTAACCACCTCAGTAATGTGAAAAAACACTCAGAACCCCTTGGTAACCGCATAGCAACGTGCTGAAAAATAACCACTGCACTCTAACATTTTAGCATTGTGGTCACATGTTTAAATGTGTTTAAGTTCAGCAATGCTATAAGAGTCCCATGGTGTTCATGTGGACAACATGAGTTTGAGTCTGGCATGCATCATTTCAAAGATCCTTTTTCTCCCCACTGTTTCCTGTCAATAAAAAGTTCCAGAAAAGGCCAAACCACAACATGATTCTCATTATTATGATTTTCGCCTCCCCCGCCAAGATGATTCCTCACCTGGACCACAAGGACATGCGTGTGACTGCTGTTCTACATTCTCAATCAGTTCACCGAGCTGCGGTGGCAACGAAAGTGGTGAACGAGGAGACAGCAAGAGGCAGAGAAGGGACAGAGGTAGCGAGACATTCCCTGAGATACACATCACACAGTGCTCTCAGGATAGCAGAATGTGGCAGTGTGTATCGAGCGCATGAATAATGCAGGGGAAGGAGCAGGACAGTGGTGCTAGCAGACGCTCACTCGCACACAAACACATGCACACACTTTTGCACAGCGAGCTCCCACTCCTGGGACTCAGAGGCGTGCTCATTAGCTCTGCTGCGGCCACCCCTGCAGACTGGAGCCCCTCACAGCGTGACAGTAGCAACAATGGCCTCATCGCTCAGCCCAGCTGCGGCATGAAAGAGTATTGACCCAGGTATGCTGCCTCGGGCCACCAGCCCACACTCACAAACAAGCATTTGCACACTCCTCCATGGGCAAAACTTGTTTTCGAAAGATGAACCGTCAGAGCTGGGTAGGCGCTGCTGGCCACAGACGAAGGTGTGAGCGGAATTGTCAATGAGTAGGGAAACAGAAAGGGGGAGTGACTTTGCTATGATTGACATGATTGCTCTGTTCAGCAGTTATCTGTCATCATCTTTCCAGTGGTTTTATATGTGGGTGTTACATCTAAATAGGCTTTGCATCAGCTGGTCCAAGTTCTTGTCATCTTTAACTCTGACTAATGCAATCCCCTGTTCACTGGTTTTCAAAAGGCTTAAAATATATAAGATGTAATGATCCATCTGTTTGTCAACCAACCAAGGAGGGCCACATCACACATCACTTGGTCTTGGTTTCTCATATCAAAATAAAGGCAGGAGTTCACGTCTGTCTCTGGATCTCTTCCACAGGTCTTCTACAACTCTTCTCCCATCTTCTACAGTCACGGTGTCGAGGTGTTACCATTGCAAAGTTCAAAGTGACTGTCTAGTACCTTCACGGTCAATGTTTCTTGGTGCCAGAACAATCTTCAAGCTTCCAACCATTCTGCTGAGACCCTCACAACTTACAAGAAACTGCTGAAGTTGCAAGTGTTTCATGGGCTCTTAACTAACCCATAACTATGTAAACAAAGACACTTTCTATTCCCATTATATAGAAAAAAATCTTACTACTTTTCTGCACTTGCACTCCTGTTAGTTTTGTACTACTTGTATTTGTCTGAACCAGCAGTTTTAAGGCACTGTGTATTTCCTAATTTGTATGTCGCTTTGGATACAAACATCTGTAGAATAAATGCAGATAAATAAGTGTAGTGTAAATGTAAAACTTGTACTGTTAAGAAGAAATCCCAAATATTCCTCTTGTATGTGAATAAATATAAGTTGCCAGCAATGGTGACAATTATATTATTGTTTCTCACTGACCTTGTCCTAGTTTGGACAATTTTATTGGTTACTACACTGTCAATGTCACATTTGATATCCACCTCCACAGCAGCACAACTATATTCCGTCTCCTCCTCTCCCTGTCTCTTGCTTTCTTCATCTTTATCTGTCCTCTATCCCATCAATGCCATCTGCTCTGCATTGTGTCTGCAATAAAAACAATGCTCCTCATCTCTCTTGTTATCACAGTAGATCTGCATTATCTCACGCAATTATCAGCTCCAAAAATGGCTTGCACATTGGGATTTGAGTGCTAGCGTGCTGCATGCTACACGCTTGCCAAAAAGTTCCTTTTACCTGAGTTGAACTGAACTCAGCTCAGGTATATGAGCTGAGCCTTTTCCTATAGTTTAAGCTGGTCTTAGTCTTGCATCATTAGTTAGGCGACAGTTGTCTATGATGGTGACATCTTTAGTATAGGACAAATGGCAAAGTTCCTTATTTTACTTCCTGAGCTGTGTTCCTGTAGCTCAGTTGGTAGAACATTGCGCTAGCAATGCAAAGGTCATGGGTTCAGTTCCCAGGGCGCACATGCACTTACAAAATGTATAAGTTTAATGAACTGTAACTCGCTTTGGATAAAAGCGTCTGCATAAACGTAAATGTAAATGTACTGCCAGGAACAGCAGCTGTTTATTTTAGTGAGGAGAAAGCCAGTGATTATACAGGTTATGTCACCAAATACAATGTCAAGTTTAATGTTTTACTGTGGAATCAAACGCATAGTAGCCAGATGCTTTACAAATACTAACTATGGGCTAGTTTACAATGCTGCTTATTTTGGCTAAAAGTTGGCTACCAGACAGAAAGAGACCATCTGAATGGCATAAAAGATTATCAACAGTTTGATTATTGAATATATTAGAACAATGACTTTGCAAATTATTGTACAAAAATCACAGAACAAATAAAGAAAATGTGTGCAGATATTTTGTTTGTAATTTCTGTCCTTCCCTACTAATAAGTGACTTAGACTTGCTAATAAGTGTCTCTAGTTATTATTTCTTCCTTAAAAGGGGTCATTTTATTAATGCAGTTTATAAACACTTAGTTTGGCAATAATGTTACTTTCCAATGTTGCGTTAAGCCAACCAGCCAGATCAGAGCTTGTTAGGTTAAGTTTTTGTGCAATATGCATCAGATGGTTAATGAACAGACTGTGTGTGCCTTTTGCGATTGTGACTGCCTAACAACTAACACTGGGCAAATTAGTATCCTGTTATATCAAACCAATCAACTCTGTCTTTTAGTTATCCATTCTATTTCTGAACTGAGTTCTCCTTCTGAATTTGTCAAATTCAAATGCTGTTGAGTTAAATCCAGTGTCACTCTCATATACACGACTCTAGCACCCCTGCAGCATTAAAAGGTGCCAGACTTGGAATAAATGTCATTCTACACCCACCCTCAATCATAACTAATTCTTTCTGCTTCATGCTATCCTGCAGCCTACAGCAGTGATGAATTGAGACAGCTCGACGCTGCTGTCTTTAGAATATCCAATCAGATGAAAGAGTGATGAAGTGAAACCGGATTGACACAGGCTTCTGCGAGTGTAAATTACTCAACCGGATGGGCTTTTGAGTGACAAACGATTGGTTGTTCTATGGATCCAACAGCTTTCACCACCTATGCAAAAAAGCATTATATTTATGCAAATAATGCAAATTATTTGCATTGTTCTTTTTATAGAGTGACAGAGAGCACTTATTCACACGCGAGTGGCCAAATGACAAAGGATTTCAATTAAAGCATGGAAAATCAAGCTCACTCATCCCTCTCTCACCCCGTCCATCAACAAAAGCCTTTTAATTAGTATTCATTAATTGCAGCGCTGTAAAATCTATGCATGCTTATTTTTATCAAGCCATCAAAGACCTCTCTAATTGCCTCATAATATCACAAATAGATCCAGCACACGATGAAGGTCTTTTCAAAGAACAGTACAAAGGCTAAAGAGGAAGAGGGATCCATTTCATGGCCTGGGCCGCACAAAAAATGACAACTGCATGTTCTGAGTAGCCTGAGTGCAGTGTTTTAATAGGAGAGCTGGTTTATGTTGCTTATGAGTCAGCAGAGACCACTGATTGGTGTGGTGCGTTTATGGGTGATGGTAAGGCTGTTTTTCTGAGAAAGTCAATAACAGCTTTCTCTGTAGATGTCCATGCAAGCTAGATAAGTTGTTGAGTGTTTCATTAGGGTGTTACAGAATAAAAGTGTCTTCACTAAGGAGCATGTACTGTATGAATCATAATCTAATCGGTCACGTTAAGCTTTTCAAGTCTCCCAGGTGCTTCTGTTCAACCTTTAGGCTTAATAAAGACATCGACAGCCCTATAAATGTCATCCAGTTCATTAAAGGTCATCAAAGCTTCTGTGACAGCAGACAGCCAACAACACTCAGTGTTTACGGCTCCTTTACAACACACATGACTAATTTAACCTCTATTACTGCTTGATCCAGCAGTAGAAGTACTATCAACAATAAAAGTGACATTTATACAATAAATGTACAATAATAGTAGCTGCATGGCAACACCCTGGAAACCAGTTAAAACACCCTAGTGTAATGCGGTTTTACATAGACACTTTGATTTGTTTGATTTAATAAGCGAATGTTTAAATGTGATACTCTAAAGAGGAACACAATTAAGATGCAAGTCTGGTTCCTTGCCTGCTGCCCTCATCTCTTTGCAGGATTCTTTGTACACTATAAGAATTGAGGTCAGACTGAAGAAACTTAATGTAATTGAATGTTCCCTTTGAGTCGTCACGATTCATTCTGTCCTCTGAAGTCCATGTAGTACTCTGTGAAGGAGAGATAGGCCGTGAGACTATAAAGCAGAAGTGCTATAAGGTTGTTGAGTTCTTTGTTCTGAGTAACTGTGTTTACCTGAAGTTAGTGAGCAATCAAGTCTTGTTTCACAGATCACATTTTACTGTAGCGACATCTCTGTTCTTAGAAAAGCTACCAATTACACACAGATTACAATGGTTACACATGGGTTTTGTATGGACCATGGTGTTTTTTGAAGAGTGCCATGTTAGTACTATTGTGCAGAATTATGGTAATCAGTAATTACCATACTACTAAACTACTAAACACAATTCTGTCATTTTTAGAATAATAGTAAACTCATCACAACTATTAAATAACACATATGGAACTTTGGGAATTATGTTGTTACAGAAAACATTCAAAATAAACCGAACTGTTACTTTTTAGCATCTTCAGTTATCACCCTTTGATAACAATTTGCAAAAATGTTCTCTCAGCGTTTTATCAGCCAGCTGCTTGAGGCATCATCCTGAGATGCTTTTTAAACAGTTTTGAGTTCACATCTATGCTGGGCTCTTTTTGGCTGCTTTTCTGCATTATTTGGTCCAAATCATCCATTTCAGTTCCATCCAAGACAACCATCCATAAATTAATATGTTGGCACAATTACATTTTTGTCTACATAAATCATAAAAAACAATTTAGTCAATTAATCCTAGTCTTTTCCCATTAGTGTATGTCTAAGTGTAACATTGCCGTATCTTTATACTAGAATAACACCACAGTACATTTTGTATATGTAACCAGGTTAAAAAGTTGTTTTAATAAGTTTTTACACCGTGGTTAAGTGTACTGTAAATAGTGTTACATGCATTTCTCATCGGGTGCCATAATGTTATGCTGGCCCTTTAAGAAACACGTCTGTGTGAGAGGCACAAAGTGTCGCGAGAGTTTCAGATGAGAAGCGCGAATTACCTGTGTGTGGAGCAAATGTTCGTTATGCGGTGAAGGATTGAGGTCAAAAAGAGACACAATATCGAGCAATATGCATAAGTAGTGAGTTATAAACTCGTTCTCGATGACATGGTGACTC
>JAZGTJ010001251.1:0-61485 GCA_036877575.1 Botia almorhae | reverse complement strand
AAAAAATACATCCTAACATACAAAGCCTGTGATGTCAAAGGCAGCACACAGGAGAAAAACATATAGCAAAAATATATCCGCTTTGATATAATGAAACATTGGAGATTTATTTGTTCCAGGAAGAAAAAAGGAATTTTCTCAGAATCCACAACTATATTTTAATGGACTTTTCTCCTCTACGCAAACCAACTGAACTCTGACCCCTTGTTTCATGCTGATGCCACTGCAGAGTTTGTTAATCCTCGTCTCTAAGCTCTGATGCTGGGTGCTAGACAGCTGTACTGGTTTTACAGCAGATGTATTTTCTGTATTAACAAAACAGTCCAATTTTTTACCACATATAACCTCTTGAGTGTGCTGGGCCTTTTAGACACTTTTATGTTGGATGCAGGACAGAGAGGGAAGCAGTTTGTATCCGCATGTGTTGTCTCACGGGTGGCCGCCTTTCATTTATGCTCTGACATTTCTGTGAACTACAAAGACCAGCACTACAAACACAATGACACATAGTGCAGTTGCTATTATTTTGGACTTGTGAGGGTGGGACCAAAGAAAACAGGATCAAAGTAATAATCCATCCTAGAAGGAAGTAATCCAACTCCACAAACGGTGCATATGTATTTCAAATAAATAGCACTGCAATTCAGATGAGAATCATTGCTGTTTATTTTCTCTCATCATTGTAATTTGAGAAGTCTTTAAAAAGTAAAAACACGTGCTTGTGCGCTTTTATGCCAGCCAGTGTAGATTAGCAACTGCAGTGATCTGATGGGTTAACATCTAAAACAGATTTGAAATTGAAAAATGTGACAGTCATTTCAGTTAACTGTGAACATCGCAGTTAGCAAGCACAGCAATAATGGCAGAAGTAAAAAGACTACCAATGCTTCAGCTCTGCCTCTGCTGTGCTCTTTGTTATTAGAGATGAGTCTGTGGGATTCGCTTGTGTTGCCTCCACACTTACATTTACAGTCCCATCTTGTTCCGGTACGTCCGTACGGGACGTGCCTCTGGGTCTGAGTTGCCAATAAGGCAGTCATTGAGTTTAATGACAGGCAATGTTAATGTCGCCTCGTTCCTGTGATCTTGGAAGGAAGATCTTGTGTCTAAGTTCAGCCCACTGGAGTTACAAGAGGATGCAGAAGAGCACTTAAAGGTGGGAAGCTCCACACCTTCATCCAGGCAGTGGATGTTGAGTTCAGACAGGTTTAGTGTATGTGTGTTAACATTTGATTCTGTTTGCGAAAACCATTTTGAATTACTATTGCTGTGTCTTCGAGTCTGAAGTACGAGTGGTGGTATGTCCTGGTTTTCTTGATTTCGACCTTGTTCTGGGACTTGACGTTGTTCTCGGTCACGATTCTCGTAGAGAATTGTATTGGCACAAATGAAGATGAAAAGCCCCACCCCCATGATGACAGGGCCAATCAGTTTTAGTTTCTCCGAAGAGGTGCGTCCAGTTGAAGCGTGATGTGGTGTTTGTCGGCGTGGGTGACTGTTCCAATACCCCCCCACAGCGATGCCGATTCCTACTATTAGCAAAACACCAGCAAACAGCAAACAAGCCCCTGGTGCAGATCGTAGTCGCAGTCCACTAATCACAGGCCCTGTATCCTTTCTTAAAGTTGGAGTCTCTGACTCTGGGACTGTAACAGACACTTTTCCTGTGGGGGCATTTACCTCAGACATCCTCCTAGAAAAGATGAAAAATACTACATTACATACTACACTACATTTGTATAACACCCAAACTTCCTTACCAAGTTTAATAAACAAGAATAGGCATACTACTTTAAATGTTAATATATCATCCCAATAAAGTTAAAAAATGAAGATATCAATCTAAGGTATAGAATCTGAATATATATTAAAAATATATTAAATATAATTACACAGAGGTGTAATATTAAATATAATTATGTGTAATATTAAATATAATATATTAAAAATTACCAATACAAATTGTAAAGGGCTGTAAAGTATGGAAGAGGGGAAGAATGTTACTTTGGAGGAAGAGGAAGTCACTAGATAAGACAAGATAAAACAGGACTTTGCAAAAATCAGAAAATAATAAGGTTATATCATTCTCTTAGCTTTACAAAAAGGTATTTATTAAAACATATCTGATACGTACAGAATGTGTTTGTTTACATTTTCAAAGTTTTAGGTTTATAAATTAACCCTAAGGGAATGAGTATTAATGTGTAATGTGTACCTCCTAAATAATTCCATATTATAGGGTGTGTTGCACTTATAAAGAAACAAAGACAGTAAGTAGACAATAGTAATTTAAAAGGACAATACTGAGAAAAAACGTGTTGTTGCATATATAATACATGCATTATCACAGTAATCAAAACAGTTTTTTAGAAGCCCTTATTTGAGTGTGGAAGACAACTAATCCTTCAATCCCCGCATAATCCAGTACTTTGCACAGCAATATCTTACATGTTTACTGCAGGTATTGTCACATATTTCACCAGCAGTCAAAATTTAAATACAACTGCATCTATAATAAATAAGTGAAGAAATAAAGAAATAATAACAACGACATGGACGCGCATTACGCCGGCGCACTGTGCGGTATCTAACTGTAAGATCAGTTTTTGTCAGAACAAAATAAGCTGCACCAAACTCTTAAAACCTTACAGATCTACCCCTACAATTATGTCAAACTGTTTTCTTAAGATAATTCTGCACATCAGCGCATAAACTCACCTCAGTTCATTTAGCTATATTCCCTTTTCACTGCGGCCATGACGCGAGAGCGCGCATTTCGTTTCGAACCTGCAGACGGCGACGAAGAAACTGCTTCACGCGCTACTCTGTCATCCCCGACCCACGCGCGAGGGGAGGCGTGTGTATTTTTAACGACCAGTGACGTGAGAGTGATTGAGAGAGAGAGTTACTCAGTGTAGAGGGTCATGGGAACATTTCTACAGTCCCGTTGGGTCTCACGGTGGGAAGTCTAACCTATTCTTAGTGTCTCAGTGGATTCAGGCCTATTTCAATTTTTTTATCACTCAATCAAATCATTATTATATTCACTTATTTATGTAGATATTAGATGTGTGCGATATATATAAATATATATATATATATATGTATACACTTAGCTGGAAGTAGCTGGTTTAAGCCTGGCTTCCCAGCCTGGTAAAATTGGTCTTCTAGCCTGGCCAAGATGGTATTAACTGGTAGGTCAGCTGGTTTTAAGCCAGACCAGATATCTTGACAAGTCTGGCCAAACCCCTCTAAAACTAGCCTCCTAGACCAGCTTAACCACCTAAAAAGGCTGTCAGACCAGTTAAAATCAGTTTTTTTTTGGCAGAGAAGTAACCCAAAATCACAAATCTATGCATGAAACACACACACACCTACGGCCCTGTGGAACGTACCATAAGATGAAGATATCAACAAAATAATCCTGTAATCTTTTTTAGTGCTTACAAAAGCACACAATCAAATTCGAAAGCTAAACTAGCTTTAGGCTTCCATGAAATTTCAATGAGATTCTGAAAGTTATCAATGCCAAATTGTGCTTCTGTTCATAAGCTTTTCTATTTACAGTTTGGTAAGAGAAAAAAGACACAAAAGACAGAACACCATAGGCTTTAGATAAGAAAAATAGATAAAGGGAGCAGTTCGAAAACCCTTGCTTATTTTCCTCCCTCAATAACCCCTTTTATTCATTAATTTATGAGACTGGACTTTATTTGCCCCTCAAAGTAAACACTGAGTCTGACATACACTGTCACTCTGCTTATGGAGACCACAAATGAATCTATCTTTAAGTATCACTAGATTCCTTTATTCTATCTCCAGATAATCCAATTTTTGGGGAACTGCATGCTGATGTATAATCACAACTACAACTATTTACAATCCAAACCAGTAAATGAAAGAGGCGTGGTTTCTGAGGCTGAGTAAGATGTTACTGTAAAATCAGATGTGGCAAAACTGGGATTACACAGCAGATTGTAGCATTGTGAGTATCTGGCAGCATCAAGTGTGTACGAAATGTACAGTTGGTATGTTTAAAAAGCATTTGCTTAGTGACCTCAAAGGCTGAAGTCACGAAACAAGAATGCAAGAGCCTTTTTCAGGAACGGCTGTTCAAGGCAAAATGTCATTCTATTCTCAGTGTGTTTATTGAATTAGCACACAGATCAACTCACTACACAGTTCCATCAATTTACAAAATTTTCAAATGTATTTTACAGAACACATTTCATTTCAAGTACATACAAACTTAGACATTCAATTCCATGTCTGCCCAGAGCAAAATTCCCTGCCATTAGCTGCAAGCACACATGTATACATTCATTTATACAACATTATATTATCTCAAACACACGCTTGCAAAACTTTCACAAACACACTCCCACTGCCCTCTAGTGGTCTCAAAAAGGCAAACTTAGAATATTTGGGATGAGTGTCAATGCGCTTTACATTACAAACAATCCTTTTTCAATTTCTTAAAAAACGCACTTTACATTTCAAGTAAAACTCCACTATTGTGGCTTTTGTTCATGCGTCAGCACCAACATCACACAACACAATCACCATTTTAGTAACCATAAAATCATAAATATAAAAAATGAAAGAATCCAGTTTAAACTTTCAACATTTTAAGGTGCCTTAGTATGGTGTACTGTCCCCTCCTAGAGTGTAGTATGGATCAAATTACTTATTTAAAAGAGGTAAGGGGTAAAGTTTATGAGCAATGTTGTTTTGTAACTGTTTTGTAACTCTTATGGATTTACCACAATACAGTTATAATGAGGCAACTTCCAGTTCGTACAATTGGCTAATAGGTCCATCAATCAAATAACGTGGCCAATGATTTAATCACTTGTTAATCCGCAGTAATATAAGGACTGGAGAGAATGATGGAACAATTGCAACCTTGAAACATGTTGATTGGTTGAGCAGCAGATGCTTTGAGGTGTTTGCATGTGTCCAGGTTGATGTGGAGCGTGTCTACTCCTCATCTGCGCTCTTTAGCATGAGGATACAATTGTAGATTTTGAGAGCGGGGCCGAGCTTGATGCTCAGTATCTTAACAATGTCTGATTGAGTAAGAAGCAGGAAGGCCTCGCCGTCAATTAGCTGTGAGAAAAAAAACAGTTAAAAAAGTTAAGAAAAAACAGAAAAAAAATCATTTTTAAAAGATTTAAATCAGACATGTTATGAGATCAAATGAGAAATTGAATATCTCTATATCACTAATCAAATAACACATTTATGACTGCACTATGTTAACTTTTGCACAAAAGCTGAGATTGTATTACTTTCATTGAAGCACAAAGGACGGTAATTGAAGCATTCTCAGATCATGCCGGGATGATGTGACATGTTAAATGTGTTCATTTTTCAATTCAGCACTTCACTGAAATGTTATGAACAATTAAACTTGTAATTCACCTCCTTCCTGAAGGTGGCAGCATGCTCTCTGCAGCCAGGTATTCCTCTCACAAAACTTGCAATCTGACAGAAATGAACCAGTGAGACACCCACAATGCCTTACAGTGACTTATAGTGCACCCATTTTATTACATTTAGACATTCATTACATTTTCGGTGCATTCATTTTATCGGTGCATATCGGACATGTACCTCCTCTGTGCTCCACTTGGCCACACTCTTGGCAGTGAGGCCTAGGGCTTCAGGCAGCAGTTTGCCATGCTTCTCCCAGCACAGGTGAAACCTTTGCGGTTCCCATCCACAGAACACAGACTCATGCAGGAACTGCTGCAGAGAATCTACAACACGAGCAAATTAAAGATGCGTTCAATAATCTGTCTTTCATTTTCTTCATTAAAAACTTCATTAAAAAATGTTTAAACTACAACAGCACAAATCTATGATGTCAGATGATCTGAACAAGCTCAACCTGCTCCATCGCCTTCCTGTTTCACTTGAGGAGGTTTAAGACATTTGGGGGCAGTGATGGACCTAAAAGTATGAAAAGGACAGAGAAACAAGCATTAGTGTGTGTGTGTAACAATATATTGGGGACAAAGTTGTACCCAAAAGTCAGCAAAACCTGACAAATCTGAGCAAAACCTCCTTTTGGAGACATTCTCATTTATAAAAATGCTTTATAGTAAATAGTGTTTTTAGTGGTAAAAATGTAGAATGTTGTCTGTTAAGATTAGAATGTGGGTTGGGTTATATTGTTTATAACAAGCTATGTATAAAAACAACAGAAGTCTATGGAATGTCCCCATTTAGATAAGTGTGTGTGTGTGTGTGTGTGTGTGTGTGTGACAAGTGCTGCAGTGTAATTGACTTACCCACTCTGCTCACTCACTGAGCGAGCTTGAGGGCAGGGGTCTGTGGTGGTGTCAGGGGGCTCTGGGGTGCTGGCACTGGGTGTGTTTGTCTGAGTGAGCGTTTCAGCACGACGGTGGCGCGGGGGTCCACTGAGTGTGACCGGTCTCTCTCCGCTCAGTCTGTCTGGCAACAGCCCGTCCTTATTCAAATTCAGATCTGAGTATGGACAACTTACCGGTCTAATACAGAGAAAGGAGAAACAGACTGGTTCGCATTTAAACCACCAAATGATTTTCATTTGAGTGAGTGTGTAACTTACGTGTAGTGTGTCCCATACCGAGGTCCTCTGATGTGCCCAACCCCGTTGCATCCTGGGGTAGGACAGCCTTGCCCCGGGGGCAGGGGAGAATCCCTGGGACCTGATATAGTACACAACAGAGCAACATTATCAATAAATATCAGAGGTGAGGGGAATATTGATATATCAAAGTGTTGCAATATGTTTGGTGGTTTGGAAAAAATAACATGCTTCCTTTGTCTATATTTTGTGGAAAGTGGAATCTTAGATACATTACATACCTTATATTGCTTTGATTTTAAGTAGTTTCTGGTAAATAAAGTACGTTTTTCTGTTACAACAAAGACAGGTTTCTTGCATGTTCTTTGTAAGAATGGGCCTAAAAATATGTCAACGTGTCTGGGAGACACTACAGGTAAATAAAATAACCCAATTATTATTTATTAAATTGTTCATTAACCCAAAAGTTAATGAACACATTTGTCCCTGCTGATTCCCACCCCAGTAAACATGACAGTTGAACAGAATCTGATGTGAACAGTGGGGAAACACTATATTTATGCATGTGTTTGTATATGTGTGTGTAGGAGAGTATGTTACCATTGGGGTGCTGTAGAGGATGACCCGTCTTCTGACACCAGCCAACAGGGTGAATCTCTGGACTGTCAGCATCTAGCCAATAATCATACTCATCACTCCAACCATCAAAATGGATCTGTATCAGAACACACAATTATGTAGATGTTACTTGAATGAAATGAATGTATGATCTACTGACAATAATTAGATATATATATGTACAGTAACCTTGATTCTGTGGTCCTCTATGTCAGAGATGGTGGCAACTCGTATAAGCATGGCATTCCTCTTGTCTACTGCCTCCAGCTTCATCCCTATCTGGAAGCCGTGCGGCGGTCTCTGCAGACCAAAACATCAGTGGATGTTTAGAAGACAAACAGGAAAATAAACCATAGAGCAAAAAGATTTATTAAACATAGCACACAGACAGTTTATGGTATTGATTTATTATATGGGTTTGCTATCAAACTACCCAAAAGGTTTAAAGCAGAATTAAGGAATATTTTTATGTATAAGCCAGAGTTGATTTGACCTTTAAAGCACATTTTACAAGCTGTGAGTAACTTTCATTGATGAAGTACCTAACTAACCTCTCATGATTCAGGGGGAAATCAAACCTCACCTGTTTAAAAGCTCTGGCTGGTGCAGCCTGGGTTCCAGTCTCCTCAAGGTACTTTTCCCAAGAGAAACTCTTTGGCTGTTTATACTCTAGACAAAGATAAATAAACAAATTCAAATTCAAATTTTATTTGTCACATACAAAATTTTAGGTGAAAAATTTAAAGTTTAAAAAAAATAACGATTTAAAGTAAAGATTTATGTAAAACATTTAAAGTGTACAGTATTTACAGTATTAACAGTATTAACAACAATAAACATGCTTTAAATAAACTTAATACAGCTTGAGTCATGCTAGGTTTTAAAGTCTGTTAAAACCTCAAATGAATGAGAAAACTTTAAATCATAAAGTAATCTAAACAAAAATCTCAAAACAGAATCTCACCTGCGGGTGTGGTGAGTGTAAGCCCCGCCTCCTCACAGTACCCTACGGGGTGGATGTATGGACTGCTGGTGTCACACCTGGGAACACATTTAGAACCACACATACTCAAAGGGCGAATCAGGTGCACACACAGAAGCATATAATTCTGCATGTTCTCTTACCAGTAATCATATGTATCGTCCCAGTTGTCAAAGTGTACAAGGAGCCTGTTGTCGACAACAGCAGCAATGGTTGCTACGCAGATGAGTGAGGGGTTCTTCCTGTCTACTGCTTCCAGCTTCATCCCTGCACGGAATCCTGACGGTGTGACTGACTGAATATGACACGTAACACACGGTTAATGAAAACAGCACGATCTCAAACTAACCCACTGTGTGTTTATAATGTGACTTACTGTATTAAGACTTTTGAAGAGATGTTTGGGAGTAAGTTGACCTCTACAGTTCTTAACATATGTGTTCCAGTTAAACTCACCATCTCTGCAGCCTGTAAACAAGCGCAATATATTTAACTCCAAATGTGGAAAATAACAAACAGCTTTCCCTGAAAGCATATAACAACAATGCACCTAACTTTATTTTCACTGAATTTCTCTGTTCGAAAACATTTAGAACTGTTGTTACAAAGCTTTTAAACAACATGAAAATTGAAGTAATTAATTTTTTTTATTATTATTATTTTTTTTTTATTATTATCTATTATTATTTTTTAGCCTGTCCTTCCATTATTTTCCAGATTAAATAAGTCATTGTTTGTTATATTTGATCTATGTTACAGTAGAGCTCAGCACGAGAGGCAGCTCATCTTCTAATGTGGTTTCCTAGACAACAGCTTCTTTGTACATTGCGTACCTTTTGGCAGTAATAGCTTGAGGCCAGATTTCTCACACCAGCCCGGCGGCTTCACATCCCATGAGTCAGCATTTACCCAGAAGTCATAGCATTCAGGGTAACCATCAAAGTGCAGACGAATTCTATAACCTTGAACCTGGGTTAAATGTCAACATATCAAGACAGCCCTCAAAATAAATCAAGTATATATCAGGACACATCAGGTAAGTTACATGTAAATTTTAGCCCTGGCTTACTTCTGCAACAGTCAAAACGCAGAAGAGAGATGGATGACAGGGGTCCAGTCCTTCCAGCTTCATGCTAACTTTAAATCCATTCCTGCTCTGTGGAAACGACTGATGCTGTAATGCACAAAACACACAATGACAAAACGATTATATTTCATAGCTTTTACAGCCATGCTAACCAATGTCCACAGGGCACTCTTACTTGTGTGACTGTATTAATCATTAATCATTACTTTGAAATATGAAGACAAGTAACATACAACGTATTTCTTACCTCCTTAAAAAGTTTTAACGGAGCAGCGATTGCTCTCTCCTCCTCCAGATAAGCTGACCAACTCCAAGTTTTCTTCTTAACAGGAGGTGCTGTTACTATGGAAACACCGCCACAAGGAGACACTTTATATGGCTTATATAAAAGCATCAGAATGATTATACATGACAAGAAAAACATATCTAATAATACATGTGATGGATAGACAACATCTATGTGGTTCGCCTAAACTGGTATGCAAAGCTGTCTGGCCAGACAGTGTTTCTGTATGTGTGTGTGTCTGTGTGTGTGTGTGTGTGTGTAACATGGAAATTACCAACCTAGTCTAGCAACTTTAGCTGCTCGTCTGCCCTTGGATGATTTAATCTTCTCCTGGAAAAAATGTCACTTTAGCACATTCTGTTAACAGTAAATTTCTTTTCCTTTGCCTCAGAGAATGTGACTGTGTGTGTATTACCTCCTCTTCCTCTATATTGTCTTCCTCTTCATCTCCAGAATCCATATACATCTTCCTCTTCTTTCTCACACGTTTTCCCAAACGCTCTCCTTCAACGGCCTCAGCTGGAGTTGACCTGCACACACACACACACACTCTCAGAAACTTAAAATACACTGCAAACATGCAGTGCTTACAACTGGTGGATGTCTTTGAGCATCAGTAAGCACTTGTACCTCCCGCTGGTAGGCTGCACACAATGGGCACTGCAAAATTTTCCCTGCAGAAAAGACTCCTGTGACCCAGCATGACCGCAAGACCTGCAGTTGGCCACCTCATTGACAGGAGCAGTACCTGCATTAGGCACTGCGCTCACACTGGGGTTCTCCTCAGTACTGGGGCTCCTACTATTGCTGGCCCCTGTCTGTCTGTTTGGGTCAGTTGAAACTGAAAAACATAATAACATTTTCATAAAATGTTCTCTAAAGCTGATCTATTTGATAGGAATGTGTGCATATTATTGGTACTTACCCACGGTATTTGTCTGATGATCTGTTGCTGTTTGAGGCTTTTTTGTCTGATCTAAAGGTTTGTGACTGTTTTTTGACGCCGTGGTTTGAGGCTGTGGGTTTGTAAGCTCCGCCTCTTCTTTCTCTTTGAGCACCGCCTCCGTGACAATTTCCAGGGTGCCAAATTCAGTCATTCGAAACTGTAGGTAACATAGAATGGGATATTTATTCAACGCACCAATTTAAGTGGCTAGATATGCTCCTCACTGCAGTTTTAGTTTTCAGTTAAGGGGAAATAAAAACCATGCAGAATATTTTTTACAAACATGCAATAATTATGTCAGAATTGTCTATGCCTAATGTCCTTTGCTGCAGGATGCTCTACACAAGCATTTGTACCCGAATGTCACTCCCAGGTAGTGTGGCTATGCCATCCTTCCAATCAAGAGCACTCATCATGTCAAAATCTGCTCCTGTGGCAGGGCCATCGCTTGTGGATGTGTCTGCCATCTCTCTCTGAGAGGCAAGACAGATAAACAACAATATATTATTATATAACATGCAGAGATGACTGAATACTGAGAGGAGGTTCATAAATTATGTCAGACTTTTTTTCAAAAAGAAACTGTTTTCTCCTGGAGAAATGTTTACTGACAATCTTTCAATGCTCCCACATCACTACATTTTGGAAGTCTCATCTGTGTGTAAAAAGACAGACTGAGAAACGCATGCTTAAAAATGCAACAAAACCACCAGAATGAAAGTGAAAGTTGGATGTTTGAATTAAACTGAAGCAGCAGAAAATAACAGGCAAAACAGCCATTTTTAAGCTTTCTATGATATAAGTATTATACAATATATAATTATCAATAATTATATCATTATTGTATATAACTATAATATATAATAATAATAATATTAATAGGGCAGTCGTGGCCTAATGGTTACGGAGTCCGACTTGTAAACCAAAGGTAGCAGGAAATTACTGTGGTGCCCTTGAGCAAGGATGCAGTGATAGCTGCTCACTGCTCCGGGTGTGTGCGAGATGGTCACATGCACAGGTCACATTTCAAGTATGGGTTACCGTACATTGACAAATACGACTTTCATAATTAAACCGTTATTATTTAACCGGTCATAAGAATAAATTAAGCGCTATGTCTGGTTGATAAACCTAATTTCAGTTAATAAAGCTTAGTATCATATCTATAATCAGTCGGTCTGCTGAATTAATAAACATAAACAAACGTAGGATGCCAGCCGAGACTGAAATGACGTGATCTTTATAATCACTTCCATCTGCCATTATGGTGGAAAAGATTTCGCATCGTATGGTAGCTCTACGTTGAACGGCATTCATTGTCTTTACTAAACAACAGGTAACTGTCGTTTTTGACAGTCTCTATGTACATTTCTGGCTTTAAAAACATGTTTTGACTGCGGCTGATGAAACAACCGCAACTCAACTGTACAAAATACGTGCGCGTAGCCTGTAGTTCCGCACAATCCCATCAGAGGGCGACTGGTTTTCGCACGACAGGCTGCACCAAGGACTTACACGACGACCAAAATATGCGTTTTACTTGTTTACGATACGAATAGTTGTGAAGTAGTAACGCACATGTACTCTCGCTGAAACACTTGATTTACTTTGGAGGTTATTCGTGAGGAAAAGCGAATACAAGTAAAGTTAGACGCACAAATTCGGCTTTTCCTTGTTTTTAAAGAATTTTGTTAAATCTGCGCTTTACGCCCGTACAGACAGTTATGATGAAAAGTTAAAGGGCATATAGTCTGCATACATTCGTTTTCAGACGGGAAAATCTTAATTTAGGCACGTTACAATTCGTATAATGGGCAATACTGTAATAACGTTATTGACCTGTCGTTTATCTTAAATCAAAATCACAGACTGTACAATGATGCCACCCCGTGCACATAATCTAAAACACATTAGACTTATTGAATCGTTTGTTTGTGTTGTGCAACTGATGACAGAATTTATTTTGAGCATAAATAAAGTGCAATGCGCGAGCGCCCATTATTAGCATTCGACTGACACACAAAATGGCGGACGATAGCAAAGGGCCGCCGATACGTTTAAAGTATGTAAATTATTGCACTTCGCTGCACTGTTTTGCGTTGCTCGGACCTTTAACCAGCAAGGGATGGTCGTGTGGGCAACTTATTTTATTAAAACGCAATGTTTTCCCCTCCGTAAACAAACTCCTTACTTTCCCCTTGTCACGGAATGTCGTTAGCCCGACAGATAGCCCCGGCTAGCTGTAACATTAGCAGGGCAGCCTACAATAAACCAAATCAACAGTTTCACCTGTTTATTCAAAAGAAAAACATTCCCCGATGCACTCTGAAGAAGTTGTCATTCATCGGTATATACACGTAACAACTCAGACACGCAGAGAGCTGGTGAAATAACAAAATGCATGCTTTTAATTTCTTCTGCACAAACTTGTCACTTCAATTTATCTGTACGGGGTTTAAACGCCGTTAAAAATATCCATATTGGCTGAAAAGTATTAAACAAGAATTACACTCTGTGTCGGTATCGTTGCTGGCTGCGCGGGCGACGACGTTAACGTAATATTTATTGATAAACGAGCAACTCACCTTGTTTCACTCTTAACTCTTATTAGAGCTGGATGGTGGTGGTATTGCGCATGCGCGACTTGCACAGCCCCGATAAACTTCAACGCAGCGTACATTTGATCTTGGTTTAACGACGAAACGGTGGCATTGAGCACTGAAATATCCCTACATGATCTCAGATTCTCCTAAGAAAACTGTTTGAGAGTCTGTGGTTGTGGCTTTAAAGCAATTGAAGCCCTTAATATTGCAAATAAGGGAAATGGTTTTCATTCCTTTAACACTTTCTACAAAATTTGAACAAATAGACTTTATGATTTTATTGCGCATTGCACATCAGTCCTGTACGTGCTCGCTCATTAAAACGTGCTGTATTCAAAGTGAGAGTTTTCTGTATTTTCAGTTTACAGACACCGTAGTGTTGATCATCTCTGATTTGATTTCCTGTAACTATCACGTGTTCCGACTTTACTCGTTAGATTGTTTTCACTGAATGTGTTGGACAGATGCACATTTTCTATATGAATATAGATTAGGTTAAATACAGGAATCCTTCATTAAATAGCGTCCTGGCGTCAAGCATCAATTCAAAAGAGCGTGTGTAGATGTGTTGACAAGCTTGACAGCAGCTTTTTCAAAAGTAGCGAATTTGAGTACTGCGACGCGAGAACACGCCACGAGATGGCACTATAAGCCTAAAAGTATCGATGTCGTGTATAGGACGTGTGTAAATAAAGCCCAAATGAAACCGGAAAGCATGAATAATGTTTACAAAAAGTACCAGTTTGAAGCAAATCTGTCTTAAATGATACATTTCGGCTGTTTGTGCATTACAACTGCGTGCTATTTTGTGACCGATTACTGCAGGCCACATTGCGTGCGTGTACACACAAGTGTAAATCGTTTCAATGTTACAACTTGACTCTTTTTAAACACAAGAACCTCAAACAAAAAAAATATTCACGCAGTTTAAACATTCATTACGGCATGTAGAGCAACCATGAACGTACGTTGGTATAAACAATTATTTATTCATCCATTTAAAACATTCCAGACATGCTTTTATACACGCAATATTACCATTTCCATCTTGATAGTTTACGTAATAGCTACATTAACCTTCAGATTTAACATTCTTTCTATAAACTTTTTAAATTATATTTCATCACTATTACAGTCAAACGTTTTTCATAGCACTCAGTCTTTATGATCTGTTGAACACTTAATACACTCTTGTACGTATTTCAAAACAACCACGTTTGTTTATTACAATAGGACTAAAAAAATAATTAAATTACTAAATAAATTACAGTATATCAATGTTACAAAAGACAGTCATTGTCGATATAAATATTGCAGTCATGTGCAAATCCATTGGTCCAATTAACATGTAAAAAATATATATATTTGTTTATATTAATATAACTGATTCAGTGTTTGCCTAGTAAAACATTATTGGTTCCATTATTGTTTTATCTGCTAATTAGGTTGTAGAAACATGTTCACAGGCTGACAAAATGTCCGTTGGTCTGTCAGAATTCTGTCTTACTCATAGGGAATATTTTCTTTGATGTAGGTGAAGCCGGGAAACGTCGCTCCGTACTCCTCCGTACATGCACTCAGTGACTGTGGAACAGGAAGTTCTGTAAACCTTGGGTCAATGTTTACGAGGTCACCAGGGCCAGACTGAAAGACAGAAATAGATAACTGAGTGCAGTTCTATATCATATCTGTTATCTGCCAGTGTTTGAAACAGATGTGTCAAAAAACTCACCACTGAGGGAATGAAAGGGGGTGGAATTTTCTTTGCAATAAGCTCATCCCATTGAATAGGGGAAAAGAATGAGTGGGACTGCAGCTCTGTCTAAAATCCCCAAAAGGAGCAAAATGACATTTAGCCACATGGAACATAAATTCATGTGAGACTGTGTGTGAATGTGTGAATTAGTATGTTGGGTTACCAGGTCACGTTTGGCTCCTAGTCTCTTGGCCCTGTCCCTGTTTAGCAGTCTCTTCAGCAGATCTCTGCCTGCACTAGACACTCCAGGTTTTAGCACCAAAGGTTGATAAATAATATTTCTAAGCATCTCAAGACGATCGGCACTGTAGAAAGGTGGCTATAAAAGAAAGAGAAACTGTTATACGCATACCACAATATTTATATTATTTAATTTATCTGCCACAGAAACCGTTCACTCATCTACATAAACAGTTATTGATTGGTTTGCTTACCAGGCCGTACAGCATTTCATGGAGAACAGCTCCCAGACCCCACCAGTCTACGGTCCTGTCATACTCTTTCTGCTGGAGAACCTCAGGTGCCAGGTACTCTGGCGTCCCACAAAAGGTTCTAGTGGTGTCACGCCCAGCCAAACCCTCCTTGCACAAGCCAAAGTCGGTTAGAACCACATGACCTGCAGAATCCAGCAGAATGTTTTCCGGTTTCAGGTCCCTGTAAGCACATGAGAGAGATGGATTACAACATAAATGCTCATAAATGTTCATTTTGTTTAAGTATAGATGAATGGGCTTATCAGAATTCAAAAACGCATTTTAAATTGTCTGTACCTATAGACAATATTCAGGGAGTGTAAGTATCCCAAAGCACAGGCGATCTCAGCAGCATAAAATCTGGCTCTGGCTTCGCCAAACACCAACTCCCTTTGCAAATGGTAAAAGAGCTGCAAAAGAAATATACAGTCAGTAATAGTGCTCGAAATTTCCACAAAAAAGTAAATAATAACTTCTTTGATTTGGATAAATAAACTCATATAAATCAGATCTGGTTGATAAAATATTTTGTTAGTTCTGACTGATTAATCTTGTCAATACCATCTGACTGAATACAAGTGATAAATATATAATATATTTATGAACTAGATTCAAGGTCATGAATGCATGTGTGTGTGTGTGTGTGTAAGCACACCTCTCCTCCACATGCATAGTCCAACACTAGGTACAGTCTGTCCTTAGTCTGAAAACTGAAGTGGAGCTTCACCAGGAATGGATGATTAAGAGTCTTTAACAACACGCTGTGCTCACACATGACATGTCTTTCCTGTAAAAAACACACAATGAGTACACGCAAACATTTTATGTATCACACACATAAATGTAAGAATATACACAGCTGTACCTCTTCCCGTGTTAAGATTATGTGTTTCTGTAGGACTTTGACAGCATAGTATGTACCATTCTCCCTGTGTTTGGCCAAAAACACCTGAGTAGAGACAAATGACCAAAAGAGCTTAATGTTTAAACACGTTCTAGGAATATAGCAAATACCAGGCAATGGGACCTTTAATAAATGTAATACCTTGCCAAAGCTTCCTGTCCCAATGACCTTCAAATAGTCAAAATCAGCCGCAGACACCCTATAGACACATATCAATAAATATTTATGAATTATGAAGTAATTGTATGGCTTTGTGTTCATATGCATTGATATTTCATGAGCACCCCACTTACCGAGACTCTATCTCCCCTGTTGGTGGATCACGGAAACAGACCTGGGAGAGGGAGAGAGAGCCAGCAACTTGACATATGAAACCTCACCACAGCTCTGTGCACTACTGTTACAGCTATAGCATGATATGGGTCAACTAGTTCAGCAACTCAAGTCAGGGAAGTTGACATGACCTTTATGACCAAGTCAGGGAAGTTGGAATGGACCTGAGACCTGTAGCTGTGTGTATATATGCCCAGTGCATGTAAATTAACTTAAACCTGTGTGAGCTCACTTACTGCGGTTGCCCCATCGTCCTCAGATAGATTACTGTCAGGTCGCAGGAAACCCATCCTGGAATAAGAGAGAAATTGTGTGAGATGATTTCACCATAGCAGATTTTAAATGTATTTTTTCAAAACGAATATAAAGTGTTGAAAATATCAGTTTTCTCCAAAAATTGTCCCAAGTTCATTTAACCTCTCTTCTCTTTTAGTTAACCAGCACCTATAAAACACGTAATGTCTGCGGGTTTACGTTGGAATGCTGCTATAAGTAGGTCATGATCTTAAAACGGTGGTAATCTAAAGCTAGTGTGCAGTGTAAAGAGCTTCGGTTACTCATCCAGACGATATTCAGATCTGCGTTATTATCACATTGCACGGAAATGAAATAAGTCAATCTTCTGTATACGGCACTGCACCACATACAAACCACACTGCTGCTTCACTTTTAGCCTACGGCAACGGAAAATGATGACTAGATAAACGTACTGTCGGTAGAGTGTAGAATGGCTGGATCCAAGCTTCCTGTCCTTGATTAAAGCTGAAAGGAAAAATCATTACGTTCAAATTAAAACCGGAAAATATAAATAAATAAATAAATAGCAACAAAGACAAATTATTTTGAACTAAGACGCTAATAATTTAACTAGTATAGTATATACTTATAATACAATTAGTAAAGTATATACTAATAAATGAATTATTTAATTAGTACAGTATTTATTATTAAGTTAATTAGTACAGTATATGTTATTATTTTAATTAGTGGTACATTTATCTTTAACTTAAAGTTCATTTATTTATACTAAAATTACAAGACAGTAAACTGCTTATTAAAGTTTGAGAAATTCGGATAAATAAGCATTCGCTCTTACCAGTAAAATATGAAACTATTCCCTTCATTTTTGCGTAAGTGACGGGACCTTTAGCCTTTTTAACCATTTTCTATCGACAGACAGAGCCGGCTTACAGCTGTGAGTTGTTAGTCCGTCAGTAGGCTGGTATCTTACCGGTCAGTTCTGGTTGAGCGCTACTTCATGAGGGTGAACCGTGACCGGCTATTTTTTGCAGAACACGTGGTGCCTCCGAAAGCTGTGACATCACGGAGCCCGTTATTTGACAGATGACTCCCGCGCTCAGATAGCGCCAAGCTGAGTACTGTCTTATCAACAACTTATAGCCTATGCCAAAACCAGTAAATGGCGCAAACACTGTATAAGTATTTGCCTCGACTCATTTTACATAAATAGATCTCTCTTCGTCTTTTGCTGGCATCGGGGAAATGACGGCATCATAGTATCATGGTACATGTCTATAAACACGTTAGCACCATGATGCATTTTGGTACAATTTTTGTTAGTAAAGGTACAATTGTTGAGGTTTATTCATGTATGAAAAATGTAAATACTGTTCTTCAAAGGTGCAATCCACACTTTTTATCCGAGTTAATATTTTAAAGTAAGTCAAATAAATATTATGGGCCATATACCATAGACAACATCCCTGGGCTGGGTCAGTGTTTCTGGGTTGCCCCTGATAACAGACCTATAGCATTATTACCTCTTTCAATAATGACATTGCTTAACATAAAGGCTTTTATAGTGTGGTTGGTCTCGAGGAATGAGGGTTTTATAAAGGTTCTTGGATAGGTCTGCCAGTATCCTACCTTCTGACACATAAGGAGAAAACCCTCATCAACCTGTCCAATCTTTAATAAATTGGGCTTCTCTTATTGCCACGTTGGCATGTTGACCCTCTTACTCAGCCAACTTTACAGGTTACATAACGGAGATGCCTGCCTGTCACCACAGCTAAATACGAATACATACAGAGAAACATGCATACGCATGAAGACATTGATATTGAGTGTTAAATAAAGCAGGGAACATTTCGCACATAAACTCCTAACACAACACTCAATTAAAAAAACGATGGTTTATTTAATAAAACAGAGGAAAACATGCCCAGGCTGGTCCATGAACACATGCATTCATAATCATACAAAGATCACTGCAGCGCTGAAGAATGGTTTATATAATGAGGTAATATAAAACATTGGGTTAGAGACACAAAGTGAAAATTTGTGGGAAACGAGGTGTAAAGAGAGTGATCAGGCAAGCCTGTTATGTCAGGCTGTTTACAGTTTAGAGTTAGGGTCAGGGCTTACATCTGTGTAACTTAAAATAACTTTTGACCTTTGAGATGGGGAACCTCTGCTGTTCCTTGTTCCCTAAAGGCAGGAAGGTTCAATTATATACAAGATCATTTCATTTTATTATGTAATTTGTTGAACAGTACGCCATAGCTCAGAAATAATTTCAGCCATTTCTTAATTTCGTTTACACAAAAAAACCCACATTTAATGCCACTTAATAAAAACTGTTCCTGACTATATTCAAGCTGTAGGCTAAATAGTTCGTTTTAATTTAACTCACAGAGGTTTTTAAATACTTCTTTTTATGAAATGTCCTTTTATCGATTTTAACATATGAGATAACAAGGTGGGCAACCCAAAGTAATTTATAGAAGGGGAGGGGTTTATAGACATCTGTATTTGCCTTGCTGAGGGTTAAGGGACAGCCAGCCCTGATTAATTTCTGAATCAGAAAGATTACACCATGACACACAAATTCACCCCCAACCCAACACATATCTGTGTATCCTTCTAAAGTTACATCACAGTTTTTAATTCCTTGGAAGACACCATAACTAATTCTGATAACTCTGATAACTGTCATGAAACAAAGTATAAGTGATCTTGTAGCCAGCTAAACTGACATAAACTGTTGTAAGATCAGAAACACGCCCTTGCGTAAAAGACAAATAAAGTACAGATGACGGATCCATTAGCTTTATTGAAACAATGCAAACAACACATCTTAACTTCCTTAATATATTAATTTATATGGTGCAGCTCCTTCATACCTCTTTAAAAGCAAACATATTTATACTATTACGTTATATTGCACATTAATATTATAATATCACATGAAAGCACTACATTATAGGCTCCACCACGATAAAATATACTCTTAGTAAAACACACGGTGTTTATTCTAAATACAGGTGTGTGGTATGACTCAGAGACAGCGCCCTGCAACGGGCACGCGCACCTGAGATTGCGCGCCCCCGCTGGAATTCCTCAAAATTCAACATTAAACACGCTAAAATTCAAGGTTCGTGTAAACTCGAAAACATGTGGGTGACAATCACGTGTACAACACGGAGTCTGTGAAATGTGCGTTGTGATTCCATCCACATTACGAGTCAAAGGAGAAAGATAATGACAGTACATTTGTTACAAGTTCATGCCCTGCTCGCATCCACCCTTGCAGCGCCGTGACGCCGTGATTACCGTCCAGAAGGAACCCGGAGAAAAAAGCACGTTCCGGAAGTTTATCGACACCTGCAACTATGATTGCACTATCATGGAAACTTATCTCTTATCGAGGGGAATATAAGCACCACTAGCAGCGTAAAGACATTGCGATCACCCCAAGCAGGTAACGCCCTTCGTGTTTCTGTGTCCCGCTTGAAATCCAAACTTGTGGGCTATTCTGAAGAAAAGTGTCAAATGACGTATATTTGGTTTAAAAATAATAGATCTGCACGCTGTTGCTGTTTCTTTTTATGTTGTTGGAAAACTCAAGTACTTGGTGTTGTATTCCAGCGAATGTTCCCTCGTGTCAAAGTGATCGTATAGGACTGTCTCGTAGGACTGTTTCAGTTCCGCCCGTCCAACCCGTTCAGGTTTAGGGCGGTTCGGTTTAGATTTCTGGCAGATCCCGAGCAGATCGGGGTGAACTTAAGTCAGAACTTTAAGAAGTCACGCCCAGAAAAACAAATATATATATATATTTTTTTTTTCCTCAATTTATTGTTGCTTTAATAGCGTATCTGAGGAGTGAGCGAGCTCGAGCTTGTAGCCCTTTGTAACTGAGCTGAGTTAAACATTAACTTTTAATCGCCAAAGATCGTTTCCAAACGTGAGTATGTGCTTAAACTGATAAAAATGTGTTTCAACTAGATGTTTTGGGAAGTATGTTTTATTTTTTCAGACAGAGAAAACCAGCCCTTGTAAACTTTCGTCTTGTTTAGCTTGTTTAGTGCAGTATTAGGTCACAATAATGTTCATTGTCTCCAGCCCTTGCAGAGAAATACCTCCAGTCCTTGCAGAAGGGTTCCAGAGAACCTCCAGGGTCAGGTCACCACGGTAAGATGTGCCAATGTGAAGTGGTTTAATGTAGCTTAATGTGGTGTAACTGTAGTCTGGAAATATGATCTGTATTATGTGTGGTGACAGACAACTTTATTTACATAGAATAAGAGAGACGTCTTATTCTACGTGTGTAGAAGCTTTGTGCATTTTAAACTTGTATTTAAGTCTTCACGGTTGTATGTTGTATTTCAAGAACGTGTTTAGACTCCGAGAGTCTAGTGTGTATGTGAGGATGAGAAAAGGAAGGGAGGTGTAAAAATTATCCCATCTAGTTCTGTTCAGATGTCACCAATCACTACCAATGACTCGGTATGGGTGAAGCTTATCTTAAATTTATATAAGCTCTTGAAAAATTGGACCAGCTGTTCCAAAATTATTATTTATATTATTATAATGCATTTTATTTAAAAGCACCCTTTATGACACTCAGAGACACCTTACAAGAAAAACAATAAACATTAGGTGAAGAGGCCCACTACAGCCTAGACGAACAAGATACACAATACGAAACATTAAAAAAATAACATTCACCATTATAAGCTACCTGTGGAAGCGTGAACAGAGTTTTGCAGTTATCAATTTGTGACAACAAAGCTTTATAAGAATAGCAGTTCTTATCATCGAGAAGGCAGGATGAAATCGACTATTACATATTTGAAAAAAATGACACTGTCTGACAGTGACGCTGTTAATGTGAGCTTCAAATGATAAGGTTTTATTAAAGTTGACACCTGAGATTTTAACTTGTTTAGAAACAGATTACTAATTAATTACTGAGGAGAAATTAGATTTAGCCAATGTTGTTTTTGAGCCTACACAAAGAATTTGTGTTTTACTACTAATAGATTTAAGGAAATTACATGCAGACCAGGTTTTAGCTCATGTAAGCAGACAAAGTTCTCCAAATTCGCTAAAAAGGCTACCAATGGGCAGAAGATAAACAATAAACAAAAGAGGTCCCTAAACAAAACCCTGTGGGGCACCAGTAGTGGGACACAGTTTCACCTGGCAGCTGTTAAAATGTGTGGAATAATGCTGTAGACCTAAACTAAAGGAGTGACTCAAGCCATGCTATTGACTAAGATATCATACAGTCTTGAGATTCTTTTCACCTGAGGCACCTGAACCCCCTAGCAACTGCATAGCAATACAGTAAAAACCACCCAGAAGAACTTAGCAACAGCCCACAACACCCTAGTATCTTTAAAGGAGTTTTGCACAGACAAGCACCACTCGCATTTTCATGTTACATTTATCGCTTGAATGGCATCTATGATATTTTTCTCAGATTTTAGATAATGTGTAGGTGTGTGATTACATCTTTATGCATTTTAGCCAGTGTGTCATAGGGTGAGTATCTGTGTTGATACCATCATGCCAGCAGTCGGGCTGGAACACTGTCCCTGTGTGGTATAATTATGATTACGATGTCAAAGGTCTTGTCATCAGATGCAGTTCATAACATGTTTCACACACTGGATTAGAATGTCTTATCCATCTGTTTCATAATGTCAGGGACAGTATGTACGGTAGCCCTTGTATGTATGTGTGTATGACATTATTTTATTACAGGAAGTTGTCATCTATGTCACTATCTGTGTGCACATTTGGAATAAGCGTTTGGGTTTAACCTGTCTGGCTTCGTGTTTTGGCAGGTGTGCGAATGTGTGAGAGCATTTGGAGATGACATCCCCATGGTGTGTGCTTGGAAACAAGATCACTTCTCTTGGATGGGCCGATCTTTCCAAACACACACAGCGCTCCGGCCTTCTGTGTGTAGTGCTCTTTCCTGACGACACAACCCAAAATTTTACTCTCGGTGTGAGTACAACAAAGCGTGTACTCTAATCTCACAATATCAGCTGATTCATAAAAACCAAGAATCATTCATTGGAGTCACATATTTATGGGTGAAAGGAGTCAGGGACTGTAAAATTCTGTTTCATTTTGTTTACACTAAACACAATAAAAATGCAAAAGACATTTTGCAATTTATCACAGTATTAAACTACACACTAAATATAAAGTTCATGACCCAGATATCAATAGGTTATAATAACGTTTTGTCAGGTCCTTGCTGTTTTCCGCCCATCCTTTCATGAAAGAAGCTTTGAAGAAATGGAATTTCATGTGTGTTTGCGCCTGCTTGCCTTAATTGACAGGTTGAGGGTGGAGATGGATGCTGCACTTGTGCTTTCTTCTCATGTTACATACTGCACTGCTGCAAAATTGGCTTGATACTCTGAAGGACACCCACCCACCCACATACACAGGCACACATTTGTCAGGCAGAATCAGAATCATGAGAGAGTCTACAGAAAAGATCTTACACAATAAGACGGAAATGAGGGCAGTGGGTCTGAGTGGCTTTGCTCTGGTAAAAGAATAACAAGCTAAAACCAAATGGCTAAAATTGTGCACGTCTGTGTTAAAGTAATGTTGTCTGTGTGATCTGTAACTTTTTTGGTTAAAAATGAACAAAACTTTGTTATTAAGCATTAAGTACATTACAGATTAGTGTTCAACACAATCTCCCTGATTCGTAATAGGAAAGTTTATAATAATGATTTACAATTTGAGTGGTCAGGTCTGATTTAGCAGGAAATGTCTATCTGTAAACAAAACAAAGATCTGACTACTATATCCAATATCTGGGTACTGTAGATGGTGCAGTGTTTGTAACAAGCAGTAAGAGTTTAAACTTGTCATCCACTTTAAGAAAACAACTCCACATGTAACTGTCAAAGTGATACGTTGGTCTGGTTGTCTATTAAATCGTATATGATCATTTTAAACATTTTAGTTTGATACAGCGTTTGATATAGTTCCTCATGTGACCAAATGTGTTGTTGCCTTGCAGAAAAATGATGCTGGTCATCTGTTGTTTACCTTGGCTTGTGAACACTTGAAGATAGTGGAGAAACAGTACTTCAGCCTGCAGTTCAGAGAGGACACCTCCAGTTCTCCAGTAATTGTGTTGTTTATTTGTATTATAATGGGTGTTTATAATGTTATGATGTAAATGTTGAATATCTGTGGTTTCAGAGGTGGCTGGACCCCAACAAACCCTTTAAAAAACAGCTGAAGGGTGAGAGAGAAACTAGCCACGCACAAACACTAATAATCTGTGGAACATGTTTCAAAATGAAGTTGTTGTGGTTAGTAAGTGTTACAAGTTAGCACTACAAGCATTCTTGTCACTTATACACTTTCTGTTAATATAATGACAAAAATACCATAAATGTGTTAATGCACACTCTTAATGGTTGTTTAGGGAGTTTACACATTACCCAAACATATTGACATTGGGCCTTTATATTAAAGGGGTTATGCCTCCTGCAGATCTATGCTCAACCACAACAACATTACATACTAACTAAAAAGTGAAAATGCATAATAGGAACACTTTAATATCACATTTATTCAAAATGTCCTTAATAAATGCAAATGATGACAAGGGGTGGGCATTGAAATCAGTTTGTGGAAATCTCCAGAACGTCATGCAGAATTCAACAGAAGTTCTGTGGGAGCAGATTCCACGCAGGCCTCAACATCTACTGCAGATGTAAATATGACCAGAGCATTCTCCAGTGATCACGCCTGATGCGCATGCAATATGAGTTTATCATAGGAGTGCAGAGACTGTTGTTTCTCTCAAAAGCGCATCATGACATATGTTTGCGCTCCCCCTGGGAATTGGAGGTGGCTGATTTAATTAATCAACTTGCCTGAGTCATCAGACACGACGAGCATTCGGCAGAGATCGCTGCTCACGCTTCATTGCACACCTGCTTCCCTAAAACTAAATTTATGGATTCATAGATTAGACTTCTGTGGGACCAAAGCCATGTTTTCCTATCAGAGAAAGAATCATTTCATCAACTCTTAATCTGATCAGTGCATTTCTGCTGGCTGCATTATTTGTTTTGCAGATAATCTTTCCTCTGCTCTGCTCTGCTCTCTCTCTCTTTCAGGATTTCCTCCATTCTTTTTAATATTTAGAGTGAGGTTCTTCATCTCTGATCCAAACTCTCTCCAGCATGAGCAGACCAGGTACATCACCCTATCTATGTGCAAATGAGAGAAATATGTGTTAATAAAGTGAGAGATATTCAGACCCGCATTTTGTTTTGCAGGCACTTTTACTTCCTGCAAATTAAAAAGGATATTTGTGAGGGGAGGTAAAGGTGGTGTTTTGTACCATTTGTAGTTCTGCTAGTGTCATATTACTGACTGTTACTATTACTCTGTGACCATTATTTTTGTGATGTACTGTATGATAAATGGGTAATACATTTTATGTCTGCAGATTAAAGTGTCCTCTAAGCTCTGCGGTGGTACTGGCGTCTTACGCTGTTCAATGTGAGCGGATGAAACACCCTTGATATAGCAGAGAATGTGTTTGGTGTGTGTGTGAGTTGAAATGGCTATTATAGCTCGAATCAATGGCACTGTCAAAAATGAAAACAAGTGAATGAGGCTGAGTGGCACGTGCCAATGCAATCACTGTTTGATTACTCGTGCTTAACTGTTTGATTGACAGCTGAGTTTGGAGACCACGTCCCTGAAACTCCTCCTGGATACCTCAATCAGACCCACTTCATCCCCAATCAGGATCATGAGTTCCTCCTTAAAGTGGAGTCACTGCATCCACAGCACAAGTATGTGAACACACACTCACACGCTTACACACACACACATACACACAGTTATTAAATTTATATATGTGTTTCAGAGGTATGTGTCAGAGTGAGGCTGAACTGTGTTATCTGAATACAGCGAGAACGTTGGACCTTTATGGGGTGGAGCTACATAACGCTCAGGTAACATTTAATAAAATGCAGATTAAAAGTGACTTGTTTGTGACACTACTGCTGTTTTATCTACTCCTAACAAAATCAAAAGAAATAGTATGTAATTTTTTTGTGTTTTTTTTAAATATTATTATAAATTCCTGTCTATAGGATGTCCGTAACCCCGCACTCTGGGTGGGAATTACATCAGGGGGTGTGGCCTTGTTTTGCAATTTAATCTGCTCTAGTTTCTTTCCCTGGTGAGTTGTTGCCAGTTTAGCACATTCTAGGTTTTTAGCTGCTTGATTTGTGGTTTTCACTGCTGTCATGTGCTTGATTTGTTTATTATAAATAACATTTAAAAAAAACAAAGTTGTTTATATGTGTATATTATGAATGACACATGATGTGCCATGGCTTAAGTTGTCAGGCTGGATCTGTGCTGTTATTATAATTACAATGCAGTCAACACACACTTCCCTTTGTGGGCTGCAAACAGTGTAGAAAAGTAGAATTACAATAATTGGTGTAAGAGCACTGGACATTGTGACCATTAATTTTACATGAATATACTTTTTCTGCAGGATTAACATCATCAAAATGTCATTCAAAAGGAAAACATTCTCTGTCCACTTGTCCCGGAAACATGTACGAGATGCAGGCATACTCATATGGTTTCCATCATGCTTATCCTTCACAACATTACTCCTTCACAACGTTATTTCTGTAGCCTGTTTTTAGGTTGTTTCTCCTCATTTGTGTGTCTGTATGTTGACAGGGGCAGCCGGGTCACCATGTGGTCTCTGTTTCCATGCCAAGCTCACGTGCCTGCAAGAACCTCTGGAAGTCCTGTGTGGACCACCACACATTCCACAGTAGGAAGACCTCAAACTCAGCTTCAAAATTTGGGTACAAAGCCACAATGGAGCCATTCTAAGACATGTTATGACGTGCGTTCTGATTGACACTAAACAAGGGATATCAAACTTAATAACTTTGTCATATTGATGTACGCTTGTTCCCTAAGCCTTTTGCAGTGCCCTTGGGACTAAACATATATACTTCCTAAGATTTGTCTTTTTAAATTAGTGTGCCTGTGTTATAATTGCACCTATTTCATTATAGCTCTGTCCGCCTGTACCGTAAGCTGATTGGTGAAAAGATGTTGAACCCTGCAGTGAGGTCCATCTCAATGGAACACCTGGAGACTGTGAGCCTACCTTCCCGGTCACCACCCAGCACACCCAACTGGTAACCTGTATAAATACACCACAATGAGCATCTGATGTGAATTTGAATGTACAAATAATTAAAGTTGAAACTGGCAGGTGTTAAAAAATTGGTTTTGGGAAACTTTCAGGTGAATAGATTTCCCATTTTCAGGCGAAGCCCTCGGTTACGCCATGACATTCGTAAGCCACGCCCTTCATCTGTGGACAACTTGACCAATGAGATCAGCTATGTGACAGAGGGTGAAGATGTGTTCTATACCTACAGGCAAGTTTACTTTATATGCACAAACACACGCAGTCTTACTACCACATATGGGCATTTCATATAAATGAATTGTAATTTATGTAATCTGATTACATTAAAGGAAAGCTCAGGATGATGGGAGGATCAGTAGCGGTAGTTGGTCCCATAGTGATGTCATTGCAGAAGAGGATGACCCGCACTTGTGGGATAAGGTAAGCAGAAGATGATGGTACTCTACGTGAAGACCATTGATCTGAGATCTAGGTCAGTTCACGACATTTCCAGGCAGCTGGGAAACAACAGAAGAAAAGAAGAAAAGTTACACACCACCTGACATCTGAAATCAAGGCGAATGTATTTTAAAATAATTACCTTAATAGTGTAATCATTAATTTATACCGTACATAATATAATAAAATACCCTCATTTGGTTCTAATCCTACCTCATACCTCAGTTAGACTGCTACTTTTAGCCAATGAACCTAAATGATTGTTTTGGCCAATTTTCTGTTCTACTCATCTAAAGAGTTATGTGTACCTGTGTGTGCGCCTGTGTGTGCGTGTGCGCCTGTGTGCGTGTGCGCCTGTGTGCGTGTGCGCCTGTGTGCGTGTGCGCCTGTGTGCGCGTGCGCCTGTGTGTGCGTGCGCCTGTGTGTGTGTGTGTGTGTGTGTGTGTGTGCCTGTGTGTGTGTGCACATGCACCTCAGAGTGTGACAGCTGATGGAGATTTGCTGCTTGTGAGGATCAGCCCAGACAAAGATGGGAAGTTTGGCTTCAATGTTAAAGTGAGTTTGTACATGATGTAGACTCTAGATTTATTAACCCGGTACAACTAACTACATATGTACATTAAACCGCATAATTAGGTGTTGTGTGAGATCATGTATGATAACATGGTGATTGTTGGCTGATGTTTAGGGAGGTGTGGATCAGAAGATGCCCCTGGCCATTTCTCATGTTAATCCTGCATCTCCGGTGAGCTAAAAAAAGCCTGGCTGCTTGTGACTATGAATAAGTGCTTGATTTTGCATTTGTATAAATATCGGCTGTGCTTCAGGCCGGTCGCTGTGTGCCTCCGCTGATGGAGGGAGATCAGGTATTGTTGATAAATGGGCGGGACATCTCAGAACATACACATCAACAGGTGGTCATGTTCATCAAAGCGAGCCGAGAGTCACACAGCAAAGAACTTGCTTTGCTTGTGCGCCGTAAAGGTAAGTAAAGTGCATGTTTATGTGTGGCCTACACGACTATTAAGACAAATGGAACAAGAACCAGTTAAAAGTTTGGACTCATCTCATTTTCATTCTCATTCTTTATTATTACTATTTAATTTAAGTTTATTTTAGTCACCAAAACAACTATTTCAACATAAAAATGGTGTGTGCTGTATGTTTACAGGTGTCTCTTTGCGAGCTGAACCCACCCTACTATTAGGTGAGGTCACCATTCCTGGTGAAATATCCCCAATGTCTAGTCACCCATCTGAAGAGACACTGGAAGAGTCCATAACTCGTTTGGAGAGGGGTTTGGTCACTGGCACACTGCTCCTACAGTTTGAGGTTTGGGCCTGTTTGTTGGGTGCTTTATGGCATGCCTAAGTTAGCATGCGTGTGTATGTTTTTCCGATTGCTCTCCAAGCATGTGCATGTGAGTTTGTGTGTGTTTTGCAACTCACAGAAATTGTACAAGAAGAAAGAAGGAATGTTAATGTCTTGTGCAAAGCTGTCAGAGAATATGGACAAAAATCGGTACAAAGATGTATTGCCATGTAAGTTGCATTGGTTTCTCACCTAAAAAGTAATTTATCTCAGTTAAATAGTGGAAGTCTGGCAAACATCTTGCCACCATCAGATATGGTTCATGGTTTTTGTTCTGCGATTGTTTGCTTTTATTGGTCTGTATTTGTGTATACATATTTTAACACTGTAAGTTTTGTTGGGTGCAGTTAGTGTGTTTTACCATTAGAGGTCTGGTTATTAAATGGCCATAATAGGATACTGAACAAAACTAATCAAGCGAAAGATTAAGGTTAAGGTCAAACAACATTTATTAATTTTTCTATAGGTTAGATTGGGGAGAGAGGAGTAATGCTCTTTGAAACTAGTTTGAAGAGGCGTTTTCAGTTCACTTCCTGATTCTTGGCTCTTTCATTCTCTTCAGATGATAGCACTAGGGTGGTGCTGCAGGATGAGGGCGATGACTACATCAATGCCAGTCATGTGAAGGTATAAAAATACATCCATCTGCCTCACACCCATTCTTTTATCTTTTTATACATTTTGTCATTCACGTTTCACATTGAAGTGTTAAACATTCCGCTAGTGTAGTGTTCAAGGGTTAACTAAGAACTATACTAAGTCAAAATAAAGTTCGCGTGTTACTCTATTTTAACTGATGCTGCTAATGGGGTGCTAACAACACCAAGGTCATTGATAAATAGGAATTTAAGTTTGATTCCTAGGAAACACAAACTGATAAATGTGTATCTTGAGTACACTGAAAGTTGCCTTAAGATAAAGTCAGGTCTACCAAATGCATAAATATCTGAAAGTTTCACATATAAATAACTGAATACTATTTTCTCAACTCATGAGACATATTAAAGCTGCAATCTATAAGTTTTATTTGGTTAGAAATGAACTAAAATTAGTTATTGAGCAAGTACATGACGGATTAGTGTTCAAAACAATCCCTTTACCTCTTCCTTGATTCGCGACAGTAAGTTTATATTAACGATTTGTAATTTGAGCTGTCGGGTTTGATTTTGCGGGAAATGTCAAATGCTGAGGATGTTGGCGTGTTTGCAGCAATTGTTGCAATTGTTTTAAAGCAATTGCTTAGAATTTAAACTTGTCGTCCATGTTAAGAAAGTTAACTCCACAAATAACTTGCAATTGTATGTTTCAAACAGTAATTGGCGGTAGAGATACAAAAGTTACGGATTGCAGCCTTAAAGACATGTTGTGTGAATGTGTTTGTGTGCGTCAGACTGAACCGGCAGGTTGTGTGTTGCGGTACATAGCGGCTCAGGGTCCACTGCCAAACACCTGTACACACTTCTGGAGGAGCGTGTGGGAGCAAAACATCAGTGTTGTCGTCATGCTGACCACACTGACTGAGAGAGGACGGGTAACACATCTGACATCACACACACACAGATTTATACAGCGTGTTCCAGTATGACTAAACTTGAATATTACACACACATTCACACTCATGAGTCGTGTTTTGAACTCACTTTTAAAACAATATACAAACAGGGACCCATAAAGCTGACACACAAAGCTACCTAATCAGACAATACCCATCAGACACCCATCACACACCTCCAGTCCCCCAAGGACGGTTTATTGTGACTGCTGTATTCTTCGGCTCGGCTTGACTGTTGCTTGGTAACCATGTGCTCTGCATTCTTTTCCAAAGGGATGATTTAATAAACCGTGTGTGTGTGTGTGTGTGTGTGAGGTACAGAAGGAGAGAGGGAGCACAATTGTTCTGTGCTGTGCTCAGTAATCGAAATTCCATTTCCACAGACCAAGTGCCACCAATACTGGCCGCATCCTCCTGAAGTGAGAGATTATGGGTATCTTCAGGTGTGCTGTCACTATGAGGAGTGCAACCTGGCATACGTTACGAGAGAGTTAACGCTCACAAATACTAAGGTAACAGCACTGGGTCTAACATGAAGCACTTCTGTGAAATGCAGTAATGGATAAACCAAAAGAACATTGCATTTAACGATAGACACCATGGTCAGCCACTGTGCACGGTCCTTATTAAATATCCACTATCAAAACCTCAGACAATTTTATCAAAGTATCTTTAAACAGGATGCTTAAGGAACCAGTTTAATAGTCTAATGCTCCTTTCAAGCCCAGTCTTATTTTTGTTGGAATCTGTGTTCCTTCTGTAAATGTTAGCCATTACTCACACCCTGTCACTGTCATTTACACTGGAGCTTATTTTGTATAAATTTCGGCTTTATGCATTTGTGAATTTTGTGTGAGCGTGTGTTTGTGTGTGATGATGCCAATCGCTAAAAGGTCACGTACCGCTGTGGTCAGGAGCACAGGACCATACACATACGTATACATGCTCCTACACTCGCTCAATGACACTAACACAAACAAACCATCGTTGCTGGAGAACCAAGACCCATCTGTTGTCTCTGTTGGTGGGAGTTAATCTCAGCACGGACAGCAGACGGAGGTTACATCACACATTCATCATCCAGATAAGGTGTGTGTGTGTGGATCTCAAAGAAATAAAGACATTTAAGAAAAAAAGAAAAGACAGTTAAGAAAAAAGATGATGACTGGAGTTACAGGTAAAATGGCAACATGTGAGCGTTCGTAACCTGCTGCTTGTAAGCAAATTATTCCTTTGTGCTCGATTTGTCACAGTAAGTGAATTATGTTTTCCACTTTGGCCCTCAGACTGTGACTCATTTATTCAAGATGTAGAATGTAAAGATCACTTCTTCCTCTTGTACCCACTTACAAAATCACGGCAGAACTGAGGGGGAATACATTACATTACAAATGGAGCATTTCATCATTTCTGAGCTGAAGTGCTGTTTTAAGAGACCCCATTAAATCAAAACTAGAATTTTGTGTGTGTATATATATATATATATATATATATATATATACACACACACACTTTAAAAAAATATACATTTAGTAATTGTATGCATTTAAAATTATTTAACATTCTGAGAAAACAGCAAAAATATTGATGACTCATGTTGCACTATCCAATCATATGCGGGCCGTATGAGTCTGCCCCTCCCCCTAAAAAATGATGGTTTACGGCTGTGATGTAAGTGTTAGCCAGAGCCCTTGTCTATGTCCCACCCAGACACCCCGTTTTAGTATGAATTATGTTGTTACGGAAAAGAATGCTGTTGGAAGAAAGCGATTTTGGACAGCTTCTAAAGAATTGCAGTAAAATTCATCTTATAGAAACATTAGTAACTGTTTAGAAAAAGGTTTCATTAGTGATTAACATTAGTTAACATGAACTAACTATGAACAATACTTCTATAACAGTTAATATCAGAAGTTCTATCTGTTAACATTAATGTACAGTGAACTAACATGAACAAACAAACGTTTTTGTTAACGCATTTGTTAACTAACATTAACAACTAATATTAAATGGAACCTTAATGTAAAATGTTACAAAACCCCAAATAAAAGTCTTAAAAGTATGCCAATGTATTAGGCAACACCCAAGCATGCTTAGACTTGTGTGTGCCTTAATGAAAATTCATTTGACTTTTCTCTTTTGCTGTCTCTCTTTCATCCTTGCCCACTTCCCTTCTCTCTAACAGTCAGGACAGCAGCGCTCCATCACTCACTTACAGTATGCTGCCTGGCCAGATCATGGGGTACCAGAGGATTCCTCAGACTTCCTGGATTTTGTCCAATCAATAAGAAGTATGAGAGGGGATTCTCTCCCTTTCATGGTCCACTGCAGGTGAAGGAACATAAAAGCACAACATACACACAAACGTTTTCAGGCATCGTCTTACTGAGACAATGTTATTCTGCAGTGCTGGGATTGGGCGGACAGGTGTGTTGATCACCATGGAGACAGCCATGACACTGATGGAGAAGGAAAAACCTGTGTATCCCCTAGAGATCATTACCTTGCTGAGACAACAGAGGGCCATGCTGGTTCAAACGCCGGTACAACCACACAATACAAGTCTAATTGCTTTATGATCATTTAGAGCAAGGGTTTTTAACATTAAGTAGTACACTTTTAACACTAAGTAGACCCTCATAAATATAAAATTGGATTTCCTCCTAAACTTTAGAATAACTTTCATTAAGAACATGAACTAACATTCTTACATTATATACTACCTAACAGATCATTATTTAACACATTGCATGTTTATATAAATCATTTAAAAACTGATGACAATTTAAGAATCTTTCCCATCAGTTTTCTATATCTTTCCCACTGTCCTCCGGAACACTCTTATTTACCCATAGTTAAACCCTAGTTAACCCACCCCCCAACCCCACCCCACCATACCTATAGACGCAATGTAATACTGAAGACTGATAATGAATTAAATCTTCTGTTGATTTTATTGGATTTGTCATGTTTACGTGTGTGTGTCTATGTATATGTTTGTTTTCCAGTGTCAGTTCAGCTTTGTGTGCGAGGCCATTCTGCGGGTGTACAGAGAGAGATTGAAACAAAGCCGAACACCTAACAGTTGATAAGAAGAGCGAGACAGGAGGAGCGTGTTAGAAAATACAGAAGTGAAGGAAGAAGCTTCACTACTGTGATCAGACTGTCAATAAAGACAGATGAATAAAGGAAAAGGGAGCAGGGAGTAGGAGGGGTGTCTGGGTGAAGATTGGAAGATGGATGGATGGACAATCTGTTCTCTTGCTGTGGTTCTCCTGACAGCTGTTCGAATCAAGAAAGAACTTAAAGCACTTTGACACACGCTGTCTGTTCATCCCACGACACACACATCAAACAAAGCCGCTACTAATATAAATACATTTACTTCTAATAAATAAAAAATGTGTAATTCACTTCACGTTGTGCCTCTTCTCTTATTCATGATCGCTGGCGGGCACCTCGGCTTGGATAGAAAACGTGCGTGCGTAAAATGCTGACGATTGGCGCGTACTGTTTTCTAATAGCAGCCCGAGTTGACACAATTTCACTGTATGAAGGCTGTCTTAATTTCTAGTCGTTGCTGGGTAATGCAGTGATCATGGCTCGCATGAACGTAACCTCACATCGATCACTTTAGCTTACCAGCAGGTAGCGCTGCCTTGTGCACAGTGACCCGAAGAGGAAAAAGTTTGCCGAGATTTAACGCTTGCGCAGAACAGGTTGCTTAGCCAGTTCCTCTGGTTGATTTACCTGGAGAGGTACACCAGTTTCGATTAAAAACAGAAAGGAAGAACTAACGCCGGGGTCTCACACCATCGTTTAACCGATCTTGGACTTGGGGAAAGTTAAATTAAAGCGTTTTTATTGCGATAAGGAATAAAAAACGAGCGAAAGGACAGGAGTGTTTTGCCGTGGCACTGCGGGCGGCAGGTGTGCTCGTGTTTTCTCGCCCGTGCGCCACTATAGTCCTCCTGGAAAAGCGACGGAGCTCGTGACAGGTCGGTGTCTCCCGACTTTCCCCTGCTGCATTGCACGGCTCATTCCGGTAGACGCCGCCGTCGCGGAAAGCCTGGGAAACAGCTGGATGCCTTCCGAGCGTCGCCGTTAGCGGTCCGGTATCGGTGCCGTTTTTACCCTGGTTGACTAAAGCGCCGTCTGGCCCCCCGCACATTTCCCCGTGGGGAAAAGATGATGGGGTTTCTGCGCAGGACGTTTAGTCGTCGGTCAAAGAGACGTTTTCGGACGTCAGACGAGCTGGACGGGACCGGCAGAAGCGGAAACGCAATGCTTCAGGCGCACCAGCAGCAGGTGATTCACGCACCGACTGTAGTGACCGGGGGAGCCGTGGTCCACATCCCCGCTGCGGGCAACAGCAAAGACGCCATCACATGCAGAGTCCTGCTGCTGGACGGATCAGATGTCAGCGTGGAGTTACCGGTGAGTGCGCTAGTGTTTGCGGGATTATTATTGAACGTGTTAAAGAATATAAGGGACAAGCCGTTAAAGGTAATCGCTCGTTTTAATTTTACAGCATGTAGTATTTAACTGTAAAGTTCAGTTTCGACAAGCCATCCGTTTGTCGTTAACTGTCACGGTGTGGTTGGGTTTCCCCGTTGCTGGGTCCCGTTCCAGCAGTTGAGAGGCAGACAGATGGTCGTCGTGCTCTCGTCCTCCTGTTTACTTCCCGCCTATTGCGACCGCTCAACCTGTCACACATAAACATCACCTGAGCTTTCATAGAAACCGAAACTATCAACGAGACACTAAACACGGAGATTGCTCGCTTATTTTCTTTATAGCACCCAGTGAGAGTGAGGCAAAAAGTGTTTTACAGAATTAATTTCCCATGTGTTCACCGAGGGCGCTTAACCTTTGGTCCCTCTTTTGCAATACATGCCCTGAAATGTGAAATGTGTCGGTTACTTTAACCGTCGATTGTTCATCTGTGTGCATTTATTCATTTCCCAGCTCATGGTCATTTTTTTAATATTTGACATTTAGTGTACTTTTGTTGTGCATTTGTGGAAATTATACACTGTATTTTAATTTCAGCAATTAACTTTAATTTTAATGTAGGAAGGTCATGTTATTGTTTTGTGTTGTATCTCAGAAACACTGTTTTGCTGTTTGCTGATTCGTAGTCAAGCGATGTTAGGGTCATACAAGTCCAAACTTGTCAAAGATTTTGCGTGTCAGGGCTTTAAAATCATAATTTAGAAATTTCTCAATGACCTCGCTTCATTTTACCTCCTTGTTTTCATGTCATCCAACCTGATCAGTTTAGCTGGAGAGTTAACAGGTTTTGTTTCTGTTTGCGGGGACATCTAGTTTGTGTTTATTAGTAGAGGTGAGCCCAAGTGAGTTGGCGTATGTGTGTTAGAGGTTGTACAGTAGGTCAGTTTAAACAGCAGCTTATATCACAGAAAAATAATAGCCACTCCCACCCCCCTCAGGGTGTGTCCCAAATCCAGCCACTCTGCTCTGACATTTCAACCTATTTTTACACCAGCCTTGGTTTGTATGCACCTTATATATGTATTTTCATCTGTCTTCAGGATTTAGTGGGTGTGCTTTGTGGAGCTTTATAAATGTCAATGGGACTAAATGTTGAAAGCCAAAGGGTAGCTCTGTCAATTTTTCCAGTCCTTCCAATCCTAAAGGGGGATTATATAATTGACAGGCAGTTAATTTTTATAGTTTATCAAGCATACATTAAGCTTAAGATGTGTTTGGGCACTTATGACGCATTCTGAATGACATTGTATTACATAAAGTATCAAATTAAGTGCCATTTATTAAAAAAAACACAACACAAGCACCTTTTTCTAAAATGTTTTAATCAGTATAAAACTTTTCACAAAGAAATTTGTTTAAAGTATGTAAAAAAAATTATTTGTTGTTATTAATGTGATGAACTACATCTGTACTAGGACACCTGTATGAACTTGAGTGTAAACAGCCTCGTACATCCAGTAACATTGAACTTGGTAATATGGAGATGATGATATTTAAATGAGGATGATGCCTTTTAAAAATCAAAGCAAAAATGTCCAAAACAAATTAGAAAAAGCTGAAAAGGTCTGACATTTGTTTGAAGGTGACACCAGAATTATTATTTTATATAGTGTAGTAAAAGTGACCAAATACATTTAGTGGCCACTGTGTTAGTGGCTCTTAATATTTAGCAAGTAATCTAACTTGTGTTATGGAGACATCACAAGAATGTGGATTTCTATGTATAGTCAAAATTGACCAATTTCTTGACCCTCCAGGACTTTAATTTAGGATTCTGAATTTTCTTCTTGTGGTTATCATAACAGGAAGCTCCTGCCATGTCCCTGTCGTGTTGAGGTGCATAAAATGAATCAAATCATTACCTAAAAGTTAAATTCTTTGCATTCAGTTTGAAAGTGTCAAATTTCAATAGATACAGGACTTGAAAATAAGGTTTGGCCTTGCTCGTCAAAACAAAAAGTATATGTACTTTTGATATCTCTTTGGCTTTTCAAAGTGTTATAGATGAGAGCTCATCATTTTTGCAAGGGAGAATCTGGGTGAGCGCCTGTGAATAAACGTAGCATATATGTCACTGCGTCTAATCAGGGTCATGACGCCCTGCAGGTGTTCTGGAGCTACTTCCTGCTGAGGACACGCTCTGCAGATGTCCCCTTAAATCAGTGTGAAACCAGTGTGAGATCGGTGTAAAAACCCTGAGCTATCTGCACTCAGTGATTCATTCCTGCTTTAAATGTGTCCCTTTCAGAAACACTCCAGGGGACAGGATCTGTTTGATCAGATTATGTATCATTTGGATCTAGTGGAGGCTGATTACTTTGGCCTGCAGTTCATGGATCCGGAGCAGGTTGCGGTGAGTGGCACCTAATGAGCATGTGTGTTAGTGTGGAAGTGACCTGTTTTTCTGTAAGCTGCTGCTGCAGAAATGAGAAATGAAGACTGTCAGTGTGAAACAGCCACTCAACATCAATCAGAACAACAGGATTTTCATTTCCTGAGCACTTGGACTAGTAACAAACTCTCTTCATGTTCTTTGTCACTGTTTCTTTCCCTCTCTCCCATTTTCTGCCCCACTCCTCCTTTGCTCTTTTTGTGTTTTACATTTTCTTATGTTTACAGCACTGGTTGGATGCAGCCAAGCCCATAAAAAAGCAGATTAGATGTAAGTAGTTATGACACACACACACACACACACACACACACACACAGTCGGGTATGGTAGAGTTGTTGAGCTTGCTGGTCACAGATGCGTGATGACCTTGGGCTCGTAATCTGCTGTTGCTGTATTGTCTGGTAACCAGTGTTTATAAGCGTTTCCTCTTTGAGCGTAACTAGAGCCAATCCCACTTCATAGTTTTAAAAGACACGCCCCTAGCGGTTAACCAAAGAGAAAAGATGACATTGACAAATATTGGAAATATATCTGACCATCTGTTATTGCAACTTGCATGCTCGTGTTGACAATAAAGAGACCATTAATGCAATGTCTTATGGCTTTTCTATAATATAATTACTATAGTACCCTTCAAAAAGGCTTTACAACACTTTTAAAGGCCGTTGAGTCACACTGAATCAACATTAGCTGTCTCTATGGCAACAGCGTTTCCAAGTTCTCAAGGGTGTTTTTCCTTTCATTTTTTGCTTTATGTTTACGTACAGATTTCATAGTGGTAATTGACTGACAGGATTATTGACATTGGGTGTCTGTTTCATTGTCGTATTTCAATCCACGACTTTTACACTTACTCGTAAAAACTTTCTTTTTGTCCTAGATGGGCCTCCATACAGATTGTTTTTCAGGGTTAAGTTCTATTCATCAGAACCCAATAACCTTCGTGAAGAGTTTACAAGGTAAAGGAGAATTGCAGATTTATACTGTGTGCCTTGAGTGGCTAGTGAGTAACCAAAAAGCATTACAGACGTGATAAAAATAATGGTTCTGTATTTATTTTTTAATTGATGTTCTTTTAAGGCTTTTTTATAAGTTTGTATCACAAAAAGTTCAACTAGTTTATTAGAATTTAGTTTTGTTTATATCTGTTACAGTGGTGATGCATTAATTAGTCTGCTGACAGCATGCAAAGCTTTAGTTATTAGTTTGCACAGAGAAAACCTCTCTGAGAAGTCCACCACAACAGCTATACATCTATGCATATGCAGACAGATGTCTTTGGTTGCTTTGTCGTGTTGCTGTGCTTTCTTTATGAGTTTTGTTTTTGCTGAATGTGGTGTTTTCAAGACTGTCTGTGGAGTTACAAATGTAACTGTACAAATGATCCCTGCGTTCTGTTCCATTTTGTTGGTCTCTGTTTAAAACAAGAATGGATCTTACATAAACAACCTCTCAGGAACTTGTTATATCGGAGTTGGTTACACCTCAAGATAAACAAATTTGGGGGTGTTTTAAGGCTGATAGCCACCTAGTCGTTCAAGCAACACGTGACTAGTGGATTTTAAAAAAAATGTGTTTTTTGCACATCTGCTCTTAAATTAAAAAAACAACGAGTTTTTGTAATATTTGACTTACTTTGTTACTGTGTAATTGCTTTTTGCAGGTATCTCTTTGTACTGCAGCTTAGACAAGACATACTGTCTGGCAAGTAAGAAATTACACAACCCGCAGTCAGACACACAGAAAACAAAGAAGGGTCCTTTAATTTCCTTCTCCTTGCCCTCTATCACACCTCTGACCCTCTGTCTTACACACACACACACACAGAGCAGTGGGGTTTTCTACTGGGGTCCGATAAAAGCTCAGTTTCAGTGTGCATAATCTGGGTCTGTTCTCTTGGGTGCTGCTCTGCTCCTTTTTAATAAAAGAAACTCTTGATGAGAACCAACACGCAGCTTCTAAATTAAGAGCACAGATACGCCCCGACACACTTTCCCACACCGGGGCCACAACTCTTACATAAACATGGGGTCTCTTGTCATCTCATTGTGATAAGGTGAATTTTGACAGTTGTTTAAGAACTACATTACACGTGTGGTTAAAAATTTACTTTATATACTACAAACACTTTTACAAGCTGTTTTAAGGGGTCTTTAAATCCCTCCCTCTTTCTTAACAGGTTAAAATGTCCGTATGATGTGTCTGTGGAGCTTGGGGCATATTGCCTACAGAGTGAGTTCTGATTATTTGTGACAGATTTTTTTATTTATTTGTATATTAACTGGGGAAAATTGCCTCTTTTATTTACATTGTACATTTATCTGTATTTGTGTGTTGATAGGTGAACTTGGGGATTGTGACCCATTAGAACATTCTGTTGTGTTGGTATCAGAGTTTCGTTTCTCACCCAAACAGACAGAGATTATGGAGGCGGACATCTTCCACAAATGGGTGGAATATAGGTAGGTCCTCCTTAGACAGTGAGTCCTATCCCCACCCGTTTCTAAAGCATGGAAACTAATACTGTTCTGTGACCATATGACAAGCTGAAACACTGAAAGCGGAAGTATTATGCAAAGTGACAAAATCTCTCCCAGTCATATACGGTACAGGATATTGGACCAATTATACAGTGCAGTGCAATGATAATAGAAGCCACGCCATGGTTGCACCTCATCAGCACAGAAATTCAGATTTAAAATGGAGCCGCTTTATCACTTGTCGCTTTGTCAGTTGGATAGAACACAGCAAGCATGTGTTTTAAGTCCTTACAAGGGATTAAGGCTCTCAGATTCGGTCTGTGTTCACTGAATCAGGACAGCTTTATTTCATAGTGTTAAACCAGAACCACACACACACATCTGTCTTCCTGTGACTGCTGATAATACAGAATTCAAAAAGTCAAATTCAAAGTCAGAATTCTACTGTACATACTCTACTGTACATGCTCAGATGCTACAGATCAGACTCTCTTTGTAGTGAGAATGATGCGTTTGTAGTAAAAGTGTGGATGTGGTTTAAGGGGTAGTTCACCCAAAGTTAAAATATTTAATAGCTTTGTTCATGGAATAATATACAGTATGCGTATCTCCAAAATACACATTTGTTTGGTCAATAGATGAAAGTCATATGAATTTGAAATTCCATGCGGGTAAACAAAAATAGATTTTTTTTTTCATTTTTGGATGAACTATTCCTTATGTTTTTGTTTGCTTGTTTGTTTATACATGAGTAGGTCAGTGTAATAATTCACTATAGCTTAAGTCATGAAGTTTTGTCTAAATGTCTAGTGTTAGCTGACTTCACCAGTACTGGGTGTCCTTGGGATTGTGTTCTACCATTGATGAGCAAGAAAGAACCGAGAATATTTCTAGAATTAGACAAATGAAGATTCTTAAAGGCTGAAAATAGTCAGGGCCAGGCCATTGTCAGCAGTGTAAGCCAGAAACAATGCTAGTGAATAAACTGAATGAATTGAATTCTAGCAGATACTGGCAGCCAGTGTACTGATTTGAGCACAGCGCAGAGGTATAATATGACAGGATTTCCGGAGGTTAAAAACAATCAGCTGCAGCATTTTGGATGTACTCAGTGGGACATATGGCAGATGCTGGCAGGCTAGTAAAGAGGGGGATGAGCTGCTGTAGCCATGATATAACTGGTTACTGTAGTTAAGGGGGGGCCTTGATGAGTTATGATGGCTGGTTGATGGGTTATGGTGTTGACAAGCTTATGATATTCACAAAAGCATCTCTCTGCAGGGGAATGAGTCCCTCTCAAGCTGAGCTGAATTTTCTGAATAAGTGCAAGTGGCTGGAGATGTATGGAGTGGACATGCACTTTGTGAAGGTGACATCACTCTCTTCTTGACTCTAGTGTCTATGCCATTAATGTTTATTTCACACAGGTTTCAAGGGTTCTGTTATGATAAGAGTACATAGCTACAATGTATTTTCATTCTTTAATACTTTCAGCAATAGCAAAAATGATATATCCGATAACAGCAGTAATATATCACTACAATAGCTGCATTCAATTTTTATTATAGAATCTGTCCATCCAATATTCATATTAGCACTACATATCAACATTGGGTAAAAACTTACCCCAAGTATACTGTACTAAAAATAAAATTGTGATGGAGTTTTTATAATGTACCGTGCAGCAAATAAAAATTCTTATAAAAAAAAGGTTTTTATAGTTTATGGATGTAAAACCTGTTGAATATATTTGTGAGATGTTTTATACTGCTGTGTTATACAGGGTCGAGATGGAGGAGAATATGCCTTGGGACTCACTCCGACCGGAATCTTAGTGTTTGAGGGATCCAGTAAAATCGGTCTCTTCTTCTGGTGAGATTCACAGACACACTTTTAATCTGACCAGCAGCTGCCTCATCGTTCCTCTGTCATGTGTCCTGCTGGTTCCTGATCTCATCACAGATCTGTTTTAAATGCTTTCAATCAGGCCCAAAATAACCCGTCTTGACTTCAAGAAGAACAGACTGACTCTAGTAGTGGTGGAAGATGACGAGAAGGTGGGTTTTACATGCACAGACCTGCACTCATTCATCTGGTTGAGCTCATACTGTAGGTCACAGAGTACATATAGACATTCCTTAATGTTGCAATGACACAATACCACAATTTCAGTAGTTGACACCAGTGAGATTTCATGGCTAATTTTTATTTTTCCAATTTGAAAAAATATAATATGCTATTAAACACATTCCTTTATTAAAAGGTTAAATATGAATAAAAAATGTACATATTAGATTAAAATATTGCCATTTAACTTTCAGGAACAAGTAATGAACAAGAATGTAACCACACAGAATTTGTTATTGTTGTATCAATTACATAAAAGGAGTTCCTATTCTATATTGTTAAGTGTTCTGAAAGATTTCAGGTTTTTTTTTTTGTATCTGTGCATGTATAATTGTGTCTGCAGGGCCGAGAGCAGGAGCACACGTTCGTGTTTCAGCTGTCGAGTTCTCGGGAATGTAAGCACTTATGGAAGTGTGCGGTCGAAAGCCACGCCTTCTTCCGGCTTCGACAGCCAACCCAGAGCAAGAATAGCCGCAGTGACTTCACACGCCTGGGCTCGCGGTTCAGATTTAGGTATTCGCACGCACGCTTACTCCGCTCCGGTGACATTTAAAGCGATAGCGATTTTTAAGTACCATTTTGTTTATTGTGTTTAAAGTGGAAGGACAGAATATCAGGCCACACACAGTGGAAAAGTCAGGAGGGCGAGCACTTTTGAGAGAAGACCAAGTAAAAGATACCCATCACGATCCCAGTCAATGGGCAGGGGTAGGTCTGTGTGCCATATTCTGTTCCTCCATTTAATAATCCACCTCATGCTTTCTCAACTCTATCTCTCACACATAATCTCCATCTTAACCCTATAGCTGACCCTATAACCTGGTTTAGTTCAAGCCATTTATATGAGTGTTTGTTTTTCCACAGCCATCACTCCAGCGAAACATCCACATTTTAGGTAAAGCCACAAATTCATAATCTGATATACAAGCAGATTGCTGTTTTAATTATTTCTTTTGTTGTGCTTGTCTAATGAACATTATTCATCTCTGTTCTGTAGTGCTCAGGCCAGCCCGAGCTCACAACTGGTACTTTCAATATTCTCTTACTTATATATAATTATATATTTGAGAAGACATAGATGTGTTTTACTTATTTAAAACACAAGAATGCAAAATAATGATGAATTTTGCATCGAAGCAAAACTACACTGAGAAACAAGCATTTGTGTGGAGGGAATTAATCTAGCATGATTTTCACACTATGATATTTTGCACGCTGATGCCTAGATTGGTAATGCATAAAGTAATGAGTAAATGGCAAAAGATCATATGATCGTATGAATGAACGTTTTTTTTGTCTTCCTGTAGTATACCCACAACATTCCATTTGCGCAGGAACCCTGGAAAAGATCACATCCGTCCAGTCCTCTGTATGTACAGCCAATGGAATTGGGACCTGTTCCCCCACCCCACAGGTATGGATTTAATTTACAAACATGAAACCCAGGACAGTGTTTGGTAAAAACTAGGGCTGTCGATTAAAATTTGTAATCAAGTAATTATGTGATGTTAATTAATAAATGAATATCATAGACCTATGGCAGTTGTTTTCTGACAAAAGTCCTTATTATGAAATTCATATATGGGTGGTGTTTTTTGTATTTTTGGTATAAATTAATGTGTTACATTGACAGACCTTGTTAGAGTCTAAAAATGTTGCCGTATGCAGCGCTGATGTCACGCGTGTGCATGTGTCTGATCTCATTTGTGATTCATCTGCATGTGCATGTGTGTCTGATTTAGACCCTCTTATGTGGACAGACCCCCTGCGAGTAGCGGTGGGTTTGGTGAGAGAGGTTTAAATGAGTGCATTGGCAGGAGTGTGTCTGTGGTGCACAGAGACAAAGTGATGACGGCACTTTGAGCATGTAAAGGATGTTTGGATGAACCTGCTGACCCCACTAAGAGACCTCTGAGCACTGCTGTTCCATGGCACCCTGATCCAATCACAGTCTGTCATCCTCCCGCATCACAATCCAAACCCATCTCACCTGCGGGAGTCTCATGCGGCTCACATCGCTTGTGATCATCCATCAGTTCATCTGTCATGTGACATGTATCATCCAATCAAATTAACCATTCCGAGATGACAGAAAAAACACGACGTGTACTTGGATCTTGACTTTTGACTTTGAAACTTGACATGTTTATAGCGTTTAGTGTTTTGCATCATGCAAAGCTTTAATTTTTGGCCCTAGAACTAACAGAATTATGTAACCAAGATGATGCCAGAATATGTAACTGCTGCTGTTGGCTTTGTATTCTAGAGCAGGGTTGCTCAGTTGTGCTGTTGTAGTTTAGTTCCAGCTGTAATCAGAAACATCTGATCCAGTTTACCTATCAGGGTCTTTTAAAATTACAGACGGATGTGTTGTAATCTTCAGAAACAAAACTGAGAACTGAGCACATTGTTCTATGGTATTGCCTATTGTATCATTTTAGATTACTGCATTCTCTAGTCTATGGTAGATATGCGCAAGTTCCGCCTACTCATCAAAGTTTACTTTAAGTGCAAATCAGTTATATGATATCATGCCAAGTCAAACACCTCATTGTTTACAAACAAATGTATTCAAGCATTCTAATGCCTCTAAAAAATGCTTTAATTTAAATTCTCCATTTGAAAGAACTTTATGTTCCGTGTGGTAGTAATTATTGCATATTTGCGTAACCTTTGAATGTTGTTATCGTTCACGAAAACCCGTTTAATCGTTGGGGGCTTTTTAATGATTACGGACTGCTGCAATAAGGCCTGCCTTAATAAATGTGTTTACACTAATCGACTCACTGTTTTATTGACTGTAAACCCTTGACATTTGCTTCTCGTTTCTGTATTAACATTTGCACTTAGAAAATGTGTTCCATTTCTCTTGAGCAACATTATTTGCACAAACGATTACTGTTGAAATTACACAAGCACTCTCTTAATATATTAGAAGCCTGTTTGTGATTGTGTCAGCATGTCATTTTACCATCACCATTACCATGAAATGTAATGCTGCCTTATAATCAATAAGTAAACACATGCTCAGGTTTGCATTGACTTACTGGAGATCTTTGTGATGTGATTATTTAGTTTTAATAAAGATGCCATGTGACTGAAGCCATTCTGTTGTGTGTGTGTACTGGTATATGTGGTTTACAAGGACATAAATGTGAATAATGACGCGTATAACAATGTAAACAATGTCCTCATTATCCAAATAGGTATATGGTGTTTTTATTTTAATTAGAAAAAAATGCCAAAGGTTTGTGTGTATGTGTGGACAATTCTGCCATACACCTCTAGAATACGTGTGTGTATATGTGTGTGTGGCTGGCTGCCGTATGTATTGTAATGTGCTGTGTTGTAGTTTTCCTCTGAGCAGCGCAGACACAAGGAGGTTTAGTGTGGAAGAAAACGAAGCTTCACTTTTGGGAAGAAAGCATCGTTGCTTCCATCACCATGGATACGAGAAACAGGAAGCATTATGCATCACAACCGCTAAACCTAGTGAGTTGTGCTTAAATCTAATTATATAAACAAATGGAGTGAGTTAAATGAGGGTGAGTTTACCCAAAATTGACATAGTAAAGCTTCAATCTGTAACTTTTGGGCTAAAAATTAACGAAACTGTTATTGAACAAGAACATAATCAGTGTTTAAACCCTTACACGGTACGTTTATAACGTGATTTATAATGTAAGCTTTAAGTTCTGGTTTTACTAAAAAGGTCAGTTTGACGTCATTTGTTTGGGTGGTTATGTCATGTCATAAATTACCTGGCTGCTCCATCCATGTGTGGGAGCTGAAGGCGTTGGAGCGTTTGCATCTTGTTTCTACCGCGATTGCTTATCATTTAAACTTGTCATTCACGTTAAGATAATAACTAAACACTGCAGCTCTAACATTAATGCTTTAATATCTTTATATTTTTAAAAAGGTAATAGTAAATGTTGAAATTAAAATGAACTAAGTAATAAGTACTGTAGAAGTATTGTTAATTGTCAGTTTATGCTAACTATGGTAGTTAACGTTAATGCAGTTGTAAAGATTTATTACATTATATCGTCATTTATTTATCCTTATGTCATTCCCACCTTTCACTCTATGGGTTTATACAGGTTTGGAAAAACATGAGGGTGAGTCAATGGATGAGTTTTCTCTTTAAAGTGAGCTAATGATGAAGACGAGTATATGATGTGTTGGTTTTGTCAGAGGCTTGGGTCGTGTCTCCTGGACGCACGGATGAGCTCGATCGAGCTTTGCACAGTCAGCATCAACTAGAAGCAGAACTCGCACCTTGGCCGGCCCTTCACATCAACATAGACATGGTCAGCTACACAGAGATCATGGTGTCACAAATTAGCAATGTTATCCATGCCATGAAAATAAGCATTTGATTTATCACATTCTCTCTTTCTTAACTATAAGCAGGCAGAGGAAAAACCTCTTTCCGAGAAAAGTCTTCCTTCCTCCCCTGCGGTTTTACAAGAACATCTCAAGGGCATTTCTAAAGTAAATCATTTTAATTACTACACGAACATGACGGTACATTCACAAAAGCTCCTGCAAAGTTCATTTGTCTGTCTGTATGAACAGCCAGTTCAAGCTGTGTTCTGGAAAATGGCTGGAAACTAGCTTAAAAATGGTACCCGATAGCTAGCTTAAAATTAGCTTTATTACTAGCTTAAAAATGGTTCTTAGCTACTAGTGATTAGACCAGTGAAGCACTTTCCCTGACCAATTAGAAGCCACATAAAACCAGCCACTTAAAGCTGGGTTTAGCTTGTTTTTGCAGCGGTGCTAGTGACTGTACAGCTAAACCCAGGGTATAACACATTATTCAGCACAAAAAATATTTAGGTTACAGAATGAGGACGTGACAGTAACAGTGAGGTGATGCACAGCCTCTGCTCTCTCCAACTGCAGCGCACCACCCAAAGTGATAGCGGAGCTTCAAAGGGGAACTCTTCAAGTGGAGACCAAACCGACAGCAGGTATAAACTTGGATGATATTGTCTCATTGTTGTATTCACTGAATTAGGACTCTTTTATCAGGTATCCCAGCTCATCGCAAGATTCAGGATCAAGCAGTCTGAATATAGAGAAGCCCAGAGTGGACCGGCGCAAACGCCTCGTCCGACAGTACAGCTTGTAAGTCACATGACAAAAGAAGGTCTTTATCTTCTGGTATTTAGTTATTTGGTATTTAGGTATTTGAAATATATACTTTCCTGCCATTTGTCACATAGTAACCATAGCGATGAAGATGACCTCCCAGAAGCTCTTGCAGCCATCTCCTCACAGTGCAGTGTGGGAAAATCTACATCAAACAGCTCACTGGACAGACAAATCCAGCCACCAATATATCCACCGGTAACTCCCTTTCTACACTTACGCTGATGGGGATACTATCCCTAAAAATGTAGTTTTGCATAAGATTATTGTTATGCATAATTCGTACACGTGTGTGTCTGTGTTGGAGATTCATTGTTACATTGAGATTAAGGTGGATTTTTCTAGATTAAGGTAATCTAGATTCGATCTAGATTAAGGTAGCTTTCTCTTTATAGCAGAGGCAAAACTCTCCACTGCTCTACCCAAGCCCCGTACCTCACCTGCTACCTTATGCTACACAAACACAGAGGTAACGCACACACATAACAATCAGACTCTTTCTAAAGCCTGTATGACCTATACAGTGGGTTTCAGAAGCCTGTGTCCACTTTTTTCTTCTGTATTGCATTTAATGAATCGAATGGATTACTGGATTTTATTCTTATTACAAAGTATATTATCAGCATGTTTAGTATGTCTTTCTTTGCTGTATAGACAGCACATTTACACTTACATTTATTAATTTAGCAGACGCTTTTATCCAAAGCAATTTACAAGCGACGAGAGCATTAAACATTTTGTCCTAAGAACCAGCCAGCCGAGTCTACAAGCTACATTTACAAGTGGATATTGTACACTGTTACTAGAGAAAGGATGAAAAAGTTTGTTTTTTTGTAGGAAAGAGACAAAAAAACACTCGAGTAGGTGATCCGTGTAATCCAGCATGATTTGTTCCCTATAAGCATTTTGTGAGTTTCAGTACAGGCAGGAAAATCTGACCTTTTTCGGTACAAAAAAATGTCAGGGATATCTGTTCCTTTTCCTGTACAAAGGAGTCAACATGGTCAATGTCAAATATTTGCTTACATTTAGATTATTGACCTAAAAATAGCATAGAATCATCAGATAGCTTGTTGTTTTTGTAGTAATATTTATTTTCAGTTTTCAATTAAACTTTGAGTTTTAGATTTCCACTGTGGATTCAGGTTTTTAAACCCCGCTGTATAGCTGTTGTGTCATTGTTGACTGTGTTCCGCCCACTAACAGATAGTCTGTCTGTCTGTGATTATTCATATATTTCGTCTGGTCTGCATGTTTGTCCATTCTTTTCCATCTGTTGATAAAAAATTGTCGATTGTTTTTTCTGTGATTGTTCCGTCTCTGTTTATCTGTCCGTCTGCATGGTTTAATGTGTGCTTCTCTGTGTGCGTTTTGACTTATGTGTGTCTGTGTGTGTTTGTGAAGCTCTGAAGACCTGCGGATGGATAGAGAGAAACTACTGAGGGCTCTTTTAATGACAGAACTCTGAGATATCACACACACAGGACAACTGCTTACCGAAACAAGACCTAATTGGACTAAACAGCCCTTAACTCAATGCACTATCATCGTGACACTGGAAATAAACCTCTATGATTTACGAGCTATTTTAACATTTTGTTACTATTACATAGCAGTGTATAAAGCATTCACAGAATCATTTGTTCTATGCTTATTCTGTTGATAGCATGACCCTGTAAAATGTATTAATTGACATCATGAATGGTTAATTTCTAATAATTCTTTAAACATATTTTTTCTTAAATGTTTTAACATGTTTGTGGTTTTATGGGATTTGGGGTTCAAAGGCCAGAGTTCATTTAAAGGTCAGGCCTTTAAATTTGACTGTGTTCGGAATAGTATACTATTATCTTATTCTTACCTTTTCTGTAGTATGCGGTATGTATACTGTGCACACTATGCTGATTTTCTGCACGCAGAGGATACCTGAATGACCTACCACATTTGCCAAGCTGTAGGGACACTGTATCCTAAGGTCAAAAGTTAAGACATACAAACGTAATGAAATTGTGTAACTATTTTGCATACTACTGTTTGAAACATTTGTCATTACATTTGTACTGCTTTACATACACTATTTTTAGAAAAGTAGTAAAAAATATACAGTGTATACTGCTCAGTATGCAGTAAGTAGTACACTAGTATTCCGTTCCGAACACGTGCTTACATGTCATGCAATGTTTGTAATATATATATTTTGTGTAAACTTTTACTGCTATGCTTAATATACAGTTTTCATATAAAAACTACAGTTTTATATAATATCCTACTGAATCGCTCTATTATCTTATACAAAGATAAATTTAAGGAACCGAAAGTGCGTTGATGACAAATGAAGCTCGCTTTTGCCCACAAGAGGGCATTAAATATGTGTTTCAGATTTGCCAGACTTGATGAGGAGCAACGAAATCTAAACGTCTTTTTTGTTTACAACCTAACTATCGTAAAGCAGACCAATGCATAAGTTAATATTTTGATATGATCACACTTTGACTGAAATAAAATCTATTTCACGTAGTTTGATCACTTCTATACTATTTTCTAGTTTAGATCACTTCTACAGTATTTTCTAGTAAATGTAAATACATGATTCAGTCACTCAACCCCCTCAAAGATGTTATATTTTACTTTATTTTAAGTTAATATATCAAAATAAAACAATACTTTGTCCAAACAGTCAAATTTATGATTTCTTTCTCTACATATGTTTATGAACTAGATTTATCGGTAACAGATGAGTAACATGAATAAACACAATAGTGCTTTTGTTTCACTACTACTGCTTTTGGCATGTGTGGGCACTAAGTACAAATAAATCACACTATTTTACTGTCGTACATTTTACTCCTACAGTTCATAAAAGCCTAAACATGCAAATTACTAATATTTTAAAAAAGCACAGAGTATAATAAACAAGACACATCTGCATAAACAAACAAAGGGGGGTATGGGATACAGCTGCAGGTACAAAATAAAACTTTTCACATTCCATCAAATGCACACAAACACTCTCCTTAATACACAGACAATTGGTGAAATACACCTGTGTGCATTACAGCAGGCCCAAAACACTCTCTGAGTGCAGTAAAAAAAATATTACATGCATTACATTGGGTTATGGCGCTTGTGAAAGCGCACACACACTCTCACACACATACAAACGCATCACTGATTCATCGGTTGGGTTACATCTGCTACAGATCATTCACACATCAACTAACACATTTATCTATATAATTTGGTACATTGATTGGGTAAGGACAATACATCATGTATAACACACACACACACACACACACACATTAAATGTAGCACAACAGTATTGAGTTGTTCCTGATTTAGCTTCTGAGCTATTATGGCAAAATGATAATTGTAGAACTACAAATTACAGATATCCACGCACAACACAGTGCGTGGTGTAAGGATTTGGCGACTCTTGTAAACATGTTTTAACAGCTAGCTCTTTGAACTTCATCATGCAAATTAAAACCTTCAAAGAAAAAGAATAAATGCTTAAGAAGGTCTCTACACATTTACACATACTTGTGGTAGAGTCACATCAACAGGGAGATACAGGTACTAACACACACATGCACACACAGGCACTAACGCACAGGCACTAACGCACACGCACAGGCACTAACGCACACGCACACGCACACACACCTTTGGCGTAAGTTTATGGTACGAATGAGTCTGACGCAGCAGGTAAAATCTTTCAAACCTGGTTTGAGGCGCTATTTCCTGAGTGAAAATCACTGCATGTGTATGCACACAAACATACAAACTTTCACAATCGTATTTGACTTCAGCAACAAACCTTATAAGCATAATATTAGCGCTAATGCAAAAAAACAATGTGCAATATACATTAATGTCAAAATACATATATTTCTTTTTAAAATTTTCATATAAATAGCTATCTAAGGAATGGCATGAACTGCTTTGTTTTGAGGGGTTTGTTGAATCCATGCTCCACCGCAGGGGCGTGGCCTTGTGATTGGATTGGCTCAAAGCAGCTGCAAGTCAAGATAAGTCCCACCTCCTACAGTCTGGTCTCCAATAGGCTGCTTGGCTGACAGCATAGAGGGTAGAGTTACCAAGGCATCGCTGTTGCCAGGCTAGAGAAGAAAGAAATTAACTTTACTCAGGAGATACATGCTTATGCCTCATTATTTGTAATAAGCTCCACCTCAAATGAGCGAGAGCCCTCTTACTGACTAACAAGTAAATGCCTGTGTCAAATACAGCTTGCTTGGGAAACACAAATTGTGGACCAACAGGCAGCTGAATAAACAATTTAACTCTTATGGTGTCAAATATGTAAAAGTTATTTTAAATGTAAAGCATTAACCTTAGTATTACTACATACTGCTGAAGTATTTGAAATCTTTTTTACACAGAGAGACAGAGAACAGGTAAATAAGGGGATTATTATCCCTTTCCATACTAGTTTGAGTCATTTAACCCTATTTAGACATAAAATCTCTTCGTACTGCTAAATGTCAATCAAGTCAACAAAATGTCACCTGTTTGGCCCAGAACAATATTTACATTAGTAAATGTTACAGTATGAAATTAGTAATAGATGGTTATTGATGAAAGATGAGTTGTTGGACAAAAATGTCCAAGCGTTGAGCTTGGTCCCTGTAACAACCATGTTGTATCTTCAATGGTAACAGCATGAAGACACATACTCCACATATTTTGGGTGAAACACTGAAACTTCTCACAACCTTTAACCTGAAGCAGGAGTTTTTAAGAAGACACTGACACACCCCGCACACTGATTCTTAGGACCCCTCCTTTACTTGCCTAAATAAATAACAAATTAAAAATGACGTATTATAAGTAACATATTATGACATGTCCGTACCGAAGCTTGGATGCATCTTTTGAAATAGCAGATCCTGAATTAGTGGTGTTAGAAAGTAGATCCACATACAAGATGGGTTTTGGGACATCCCTTGGTTTACTAATTACTCATTTTCATACTGTTGAATTACAGCAATATCCCACACTCAAGCATGCTGTTATACACAGCCTGAAACCTCATGGACACAAGTATAAACACCCCCTTATTACACAGTCAGTTTTTGGTGTGCTGGAAGCTTTTTTGAAGACCATTTCTGTGCAGGTCTACACGGAAAGAGAAACATGAAAATGTGAGTTTATGCATTAGGAATCTTGATTTAGAATAGCAGAATCCCAACACTGGCCTCCCATAGCAATAGACGATCAGAAACAGCAGTCAAGTTACAGCAGGTCAATGCACCGCACCTTAGCTCAGTTTGTGTGAGTCTATCAGGGAATTCAGACCAGAGGAACCAGTTCCACTCAGTGACAATGCAACTATGCCGTCCTATTACTCAAACCCACTAAAGCATCTAAATCTTCAGTGCACCGCACCGCAGGGCACGGGACACACCTTAATGTTCCCTGCAACCCAGCCCTGCCCTGCCTATAAACGCGCACACACACACAATTTATGATGTGGAACAAACTGGGACTTGTATTGCATCAGTGGTGCTCAATAATATTGTGAAAGACATTTAAGTAAAAGCTTGTCAATACTTTTTTAAATTCCTCAATGGTTGTCAATGAATTACAATTTAAAAGAGTCTATGTGTTATTCTAAAGACATATATTATAAACTCACCTGATATCCATGTACCATGCTGAGGATATCTTTAACCCCACCGTTGTAAGCGTGGGAATGGGCGTGGCCTTGCATTCGTATTAGTGCTGTGGGTGGGGCTGAGAGGACCGAGCCAGCTGAAGGGGTGTGGCCGGTAGGGAAGTAGCTGATGTTAGGAGGGGAGCCAGGTGGGCTGTGATTAGTATGACAACAAATACATAACATTTAGGACAAAACATTGTAAAACTAACAACATAAATCACAAATAAGCTTTTAACGCATTACATGTGAACTGTGAATTTCTGTGCCAATAACTGTATTACAGAGAACTGCAAAAATTATGTTTTCTGAACACTCCATCTCTCTGAAATTGGTTGTGAAGTTTTTAGTTTTAACAAATGTGTGTTTTTGTTGCTTGCATGCAAATAGCACTATAGTTCTCCTCTACATTTTTGTGACCTTCACAACTAAATACTGTTCATCCTATATCTCTGCTTTCATCTCATACTCAATACTGGAACCAGTCTGGTCACTATGGTGTTCGCTGAAATGGGCATTACAGCTATATTAAAGAGCCTGGGCGTGACACACTAACTGTATAGTCTGTTACCTTTATAAACACCCTCAGTCCTGGTTTAACCAGTCCTGGAGACAAAGTCATGTTTAGCTATTTACCCTTGAATAATATGTGCAGTTTTACACTAGGGTATTAGACTATGTCTTTACCTAAACCATCCAAACCTTCTGTGAATATAATTACAGCTTGCTATATATGTTACCTGAGGTTAACTCCTAAGTTTATCCTAGACTGATTATGGTAAATGAATATAATAATAGGTATGTGATAAACCTCACCTGGGATAATAGGCAGTGTAGTTCATATATAGTGGGTTACTGGCAGGGTAGAATGCAGTTGTAGGTGCCAGGGGGCGGGGACTCAGCAGAAACTGGGAGGGGTAGATAGCTGTTGGCTCCACAGGTAGCACCGCCCCTGTAGGAAGGACAGCCCCTGCAGGAAGGACAGCCGTCCCGGGATGAAATGAATATGATGGAGGGGACAGACCTAAAATTTGGGAGGTGGAATATTAATGATTAAGTGAATACACATCTTTGTTTGACTCAGAAGCTGTTCATATGCAAGTGTGATTCTGAATAAAATCAGGTTTGTAAAAACTCTTTAAATCACAAGATTGGTGATTAATCAAGGTATTCTCATCAACCAATTAAAGGATGTGAAACTGACTAAACCTAAGCCAGTGAGCCAAGTTTGCAGATCGAATAACTTTCTTTAATTACATTCACAGCCCATTTCCACCCCGTGTCCTGTTCATTGTTTGTCATCAGAGGCTCATGCAGTCATGCCATTATACAAACAATGAACAATGTGGCACAAATTAACCAGAGCATTGGGCGGCAATAAAACACCAGCAGTAGCCACCTCAAAAGCCCACCTTATACACACCTGTCACACTGGAACCTGTCCATGAGTTGAGATGAGATGTTTTGCAGCCAACTTAAATGTGCCACCTAGTTAACACTGCAATGAAATCTCCTCTATCACGTTATGCTTGCGTTATGCTTATAACATTAAACGTGCCGAAAAATTTGGCAAAATACCAGTTAAATACAATAAAGTAACTCCAAGATTCAAATAATATACACAGCAACCGTAATCTCATACATGTTTTTTTTTTGTCATAAAGACACATTCATAAAGCATGAAGTAGACCCAGAAGAAACCATTCCTGACACTATAATTCAGCTAGAGTCAGGTATGTTTCCTCCACCCTTTAACAGCAGAACACACAGCAGGATATACCCACAGGCTGGGGCTTTAACCTGCTGCTGTTGGTTGTTAGGGTGGAAAAGTTAAGGACCTGGCAATCTATCCAGAACTAGAACTGAAGAAAAGGAAAACTATACTATAACCAAACAGAAAGTTATTCCACGTGTGCCTTTTCATTATACACCTTGGGTTTGCCAGATGGTGCATGATGGTGACAAATACTGTATATTGTGTTCTGTGAAATCTTGCAAAAAAAAAAAATGAACGAAGAATTCCACAGAAAATCACCCAAAATCAAATCCCTTCATTCCCCCTGCTGTGGAAAAGCGTCCGAGTAACTTGGCTACGTTTCACCGCAGTCATCAGATCTCAATGGCCACAAAAACAATCACCCGACAAAAATTCGTACTGCTCCTTTTTCCCATTCCTGGCCACTTTGTGAAAAATCCGGACAGGACACCCACCAAATGAATATGTGAATGAGTAAAAGGAAGGAAAACCAGGAAGGCGTGAAGCGCCACCTACCCGCACACACAGCTGAGAGAAGCAGCCCCAGAGCCCAGCAGCACTTACGTCGTAACTTACATGGTGGCGGCGAGAGGCCGCTCCTGTTGAGCGTCCCCCCAATCAACACGATGTTCATCTCCTGAGCGGAGCACGCGAACACCTCCACGTAACGCTCCTTCATGCTGCGCTTGTGGCAGCGCTGGGCGGTCAGGAACGCCCGGTCGGCTGAACGCATTTGGATGAAAGCATCACCGGATGGACGACCCTGATCAATAACAAAAACAAATGTTGAATTCATTAATTCAATTTTAAAAGATATGAAACCCTATAAATCTAGATTGATTGGTTATACAATGAAAGAACAATGAGTATATGCTTTGTATGTAAATATTGGATGGACTTGGAAAATTTTATTTAAGCAGGTGGATGTTGCATGTTTTGGACCATGGTGACTGGTTTCTAGCTGGCCCAGGTTGCCAGATCATCTACAAAACATACCAGCATTAAACTAGCAACCAGCTTGTCATACCAACTCGAAGAGGTCAAGATTTATTTTTGGTACATGATTGCTAATCGACCAGACAGACGATTTTGTATCAGTTGACGAGCAACTTGGAGAAACCAGCAACTGTGTTCCAAACAGCTACCAACTTACGCTGGATTTCCAGCAATGTTTCCAACCTGTGCTCCAGTTGAGTTATTTTCATTGTGCTTTAAGTTATTGTATAGTCAACAGAAACACATTAAAGAGGAATGAAGAAACACAAGTCTTGACACAAGCTTGAGTGATTAATGATCAAAGAGAAATGCCGAAGGGAAAAAACTGATTATTACATTCTTAGATCTACACATATTGCTGCATGAATTTTACATGAATCCAAATCAATACCTTTTGAATGATGTGTGTATAAGCACAGCTCATAACAACAAGAGTGGAGCTTTACCTGTTGGTTAAGCACCATGTGCACACCGTGTGGTTTGATGTCAGCAGTGTACTCCCCCAGGAAAACCAGTATATCCTGAACAGTGGCGTCGTACGGCAGACCCCTCAATCTCAGGCAGTCACGCATACCCGTTACTGCTGCCGTTGGGGGCACGAAAGTGGGCGGAGGCACCACAGATAAGATGGGAGAGGGGGCCACGGGTATTAACGGTGCTGATGAGTATCTGTTCAATACCTGACACATACAAACATGTGGGTGTTAAATGACTGCTAATGCACCAAAGCAGATAAGGTACAATAAACAAACATACACACGGAGATGCTATTTGCCACAGTGCAAACACAGGCTTGGTATATCTGTCCTCAAACACCCTTATATATGATGATAACATCCCTCAATTTGTTGGAACTTTGCCAACTCAAGTCTGCCTAACACATTCTACAGTAACACGAATCAGGGTTATAGAAACAGTAACTCAACCAGTTTGTGGTAACCTAATCAAACACAGGGTCATTCAAAGGCATATTAAGATGAGCTCCTGCTTTGGTTGAGTAGCTTCGGTTTGCTACTCATGACTGCTAAATATTAACACAAAGGAATTTCAAGTAATTTTACAAATTTAGTAGCACAATAAAATCTCTATTTCAATAAAGAACCGGAGGAATAAGTAAAGAATCATTTTATGACGACATTGAAAACTTAATCTATTACAGATTGCGAATTGGGTTGTTTGTTCTGCTAGAATACAAGTTTACGCACCCAAAGATGTAACATTTGACTTGTCTTCTCATGTTCCAACAATCCAAACAAACCAAAATACAATCCAAACAACAGATCGCCTCGAACCCAGTGGAACATGCTGCTCTCTCACCTGTTGCACCTCGGCCGCGGTGCTCTTGAAGAGCTCTATGTACCTCTTGCCCAGGAGGTCCTTGTGTTTCTTTAGTGCATTCTGAGCATGCTCCTCACAGGAGAACAGGACAAAGGCATCCCCGGTGGGCCTGCCGTCGGGAAAACGTACAAACAAGATGCCCTCGCTTCCGTCAGTCACAGGACATAACGGGGAGAAGAACTGCAGCACCTGCTCCGCAGTGGCGGTGAACGGAAGGCCACGCATGCGCACGATGACCTGATTCTCCCGCGACAGGAAATTGGCCACTTCGTTGGAGGTGCCTGCCAGTCAAACATTTGCACACGTAAGTGAGCTACTCAACGTAGAACTACACGAAACAAACTATAAAATGAATGCAAATATCCAGGGACTTGTGCACCTGGTACAGGTTTGTTTAGTGTGAAGGAGTTCAAATTTTATGGAAAAGAGCAGCTTTAATATTTTGCTTTACAAGAGTCTGAAGCAACATGGGTTAATTTTCACTTTAAACCATGACTGGTGGAAGGTTTGTTTTGATTAGATTGATTTAATTTTGACATGCAAATCACATTTCTGACCTTTTTTCCAGACTTTTAAATTAAATGATAGATACACTATATCAAGCAGCAGTTTGTTACAATTGCATTCACTAGAACCAGTAAAATGTTTATCCTCACCTCCTGCTATCTTAATAAAGTCTTCACCTGTTGCTTTGTAAACCTGCAATAGACAATTGCTTTACTGTAATAAGCTTACATATTTATAACAGTGATATTCATTTAAAAAAAGTTGCTAACTGGACTTTTGTTAATCAGAAAACCAAATGTTTTTACTGACACAGAGTATAAGCAGACAAATAATTTAATCTTATAAGCATCATTAGCATGAGCGTACCTCAATGTATCTGGTGCCCATGTGATGCTTGTGTCTCTGCAGGGCTAAATCTCTGTGCTCTTCACTTTCAAAGCGCACAAGTGCCTCTCCATTCCTCCTGCCCTGAGCATTCAAACACAGAGCAGCACCTCCTCTATACACACAGACAGACAGACAATCACTCATCAGACAAGTGCATTAGATTGTCACTGCACACAGACTGCATGATGATTGTGTATTAATGTTGGTTGCAGATTCTGTATGCATACTTGGCAATGTTGAGACCCCTGAAGAACCGGGCGATGTCCTGGTCCGAGGACTGCCAGGGAAGCCCTCGAGCTCTGATCACCGTGTTATCATCTACCCTTTCCATCTTACTGCTACACACACACACACACACACACACACACAGTAATTAATGCATGGAACATTACTAAAACTTTCACAATAATATAAGCCAGTCGGAAAACTGGGAATTGCCACTTGTTGATGTGGCCATATCTTAAATCTTCCTATATAGTCAGGTCTAGCATTAATTTAAATTTAAATGTAAAAACAAGATGAAAAAGACATTTAAATGTTCCTCCTCAGCAAAATTTAATTTGACCATCAGTTTTCACACTTTCCCCTCTGGTGACCAACAATGACCATTTCACAGCTGACAGTTCACTGGAAATGCTTGAGCTGGTTTATAGAGAAACAAGGAAGTTATCATGCATATGGTCAATTGACCACACTCGCAGACAAACGTTTGTTTGTCTGTGTAAGAATTAACCTACCAGGTGCCAGTCTCAAACTTGTCATTCACTTTTTCAGGGCAGGAGAATTTATGGCCTGTGAAGTAGAATATAGCAGGTTCTTCATAAACAAACTTATAGATAGTATATAGATAGTATATATACTATAGTATATAGATAATATATATACGATATACGTTTATATATATGTGCAATAATATATATGTTTAAAGAACTTACAGGTGGGCTCAGAGATGAGCGCTAAAACAATATCTGTCATCTGCTGAACCTTGTGCGCAGTGAAGGTGTGAAGAGAAGAATCTACAACAACATTCAGGTCTGACCACAACCTCAGTCAAGGAATACAGCCTAAGACATCTTAATTACCAGTGAATGACACTGGACAGGAACAACAACCAATGCATGATTTATACACCGCACTGTTAAAACACAGCAGCCTTCCATAAAATCACAATGCAAACATGGAAAGAGAGAGTATGACTTTGGCTTAACCTTTCTCGTTGTGCAGACAGGGCTGTGTCTATTGTGCATTGTGTGTTTGACTGTGTGTAGGTATTAAGACGTTACAGTGTAGGTGTGGCAGGTTAAGCTTGTTGGCTAAACACTCTTGGCTTTCTCTTGCTGGCTCGATGAGCCCACACTATTGTGAGTCTATTTGCATTTCAAAACTATGGGATCCTGCAGCCAACACCCTGTTGCGCTCTCTCTCTCTCTTTCTCTCTCACTCGCTCGCTCGCATAGATTACAGTAGCTGTCAGCTGCAAACAGAACATTAACATTTGACATAGTTTTAAGGATACGGTCGGCCATGACCTGTAAATCCAAGTCTTTTAATTCTCCTTTTGATGGAAATATCTTCTTGAACTCTTTCCGAAGATCAAAAAATGAGAAGAAACACTCTGGCAACAAAATATTCTGAAAGGCACAAAAGCAAGCGGTCAATGGGAATGAATCTACTAAACGTGCCAATTGCATTTTACTATATAATTTTTTAACAGCACCAATATTTAGTTTCAGACCTTGCTGGAGGCCTCAGGATGCAGGACCTGGCGCACATGCAACTGTCCATCCATACAGAGGCAGAAGGTGTTCTCTGACCCTGTGTCCACTTCCTCACATAACCTCTGATTCAACTGCACACACATGGAAACCATTTCGCTAAATTAAACCACACATTTTTTATCTGACATTTATTCTATATGCACGTTACTCGGGCAAATGCTAATCCAAAAGCTGTTTAATGTATTTTTACAAATATTTCTAAGACATGCAACCATTTATCAAAGTTTAAATGGTCTATAGATATGCAGACACGCAAGGAAATTGTTCTCAGATCCATCTGAGTTTGTGTGTACATTTAAACAAGCTGCCAAAGACCTGCTAAGTAAAACCAGGAACTCACATAGGCAAACATCCTTATGTATTTTGACCCAACCAATTAATCCTTACAGAAAATAACTTTCAGGGCTGTTAATAGAACTGTAACTTCCCATATCAGACAAGTATTACGCTTTGCAAAGTTAAACGCTTGTTTTTGTCATATATTGTGCCGTAAAGATGTAATAATAATATTCTTGTTTGGGACCGGAGAGAATGTTTTTTTAGCAGCGGAAGTAAATTACCTTGTTGTTGAGCTTTGTAAAATCAGGCCTAACAATTACGATAGATAAATAGGAGAATTTACCTCGTCGATGACCTCCTCAAGAGGAGCAGAAGATGTCAAGGCCTCCTCGGTGAGTCCGCTCACCTCCAGACACTCCTCTGAGAGCTCAAAGTGCTCCGGTCTGACGAGCAGTTCGTTTACTTGGCCAGCCTGAGAGTAGACAGTCATGATTACACATGCATACTCTAATAATTAGGTAAATATTAAGTAAGTAATATATTATACCTAAACATTTCGTTATGATATCAATTCTAAATTTCACTTCATATTTTTAGATAACGAATATTATTTTAGAAATTTAAAGTAGAAGAATGCTGTAAATTATTTCTCTCTCAATCCCACCACAATAAGATTACAACACTGCACATAAACAAAAACATACACACACTATGATGACAAAATTTACCTTTTTGTTCGCTAAATCCACAACTTGCCACACCAACTGTACAATTTCCTTTTCATCTGAACCCAACAGGTCCCCGCTTGCGCCTGATGTGGCGGTAAATAAAAGCACCAGATAATCGGGATTTACCGTCATTTTAACAAGGATATTTCACCACCCCAATACCAAAAGAAAAAACCCTAGAGCTCAACTCCGGGTGACAGAGAAGCCAAGACCCCAGCGACCCCACACCTGCTGACAGATCAGTGCCGGGTTCGGACTTTCCTTTATGGGTTCCGTGACCTTTTATTGCATGAGAATCGATGGCAACTAGTCCGAAACCCTTGGCTCTGCTCCGCAATGGCTGCTCAGATCGCGCTGGTTTTGTGTGCGCCCTACCTGGCCACCACCCACGTGATACAGGTAATAGATACCTGCCCAAGCGAAAGCCCTCCTCCTTTTGCTGAGAAACAAGGACGTGGCATGGCACTGTGAAAAAAAGACTCATCCAGCATGATGTGAGGGAATTCAGGATCTGTTTATTGAATGTTGACGGTAGACAGCAAATAACACACCATTAACACCTGTTTACCTACCATCAACGCTAATATATGAAACAACACATGAGCTATAGGGAACTATTTTATTATTGTACTACCAATTAAATAAACGATGTCGGCACATCTAAAGAATTCCGCGATTGTGTATGAAAACCACGAGCACTTGGTTAATTTAAGTCCATGTTATTGACACACCGTTATCGCCTTGTGTAAAACGTGGCTAAACGTGTAAACTGATAACAGGAGTTTGTGGTATGACAAACACGGTATGACCATCATAAGCATTGTACACAGTCGTCTACAAAAGAGGATTTAATGTAAGTGATAAAGACAGAGAGATATAGACATTTCGGGATCCTTATTTCCTTAATCCCTAAGCCCTTTTCATGCAATTAAACTTTGTTT
>JAZGTJ010001250.1:42628-61485 GCA_036877575.1 Botia almorhae | reverse complement strand
ACATTGTAGGGACTGTAAAGACCTTTACTGGATGTTGATGAAGCTTCAAGAAGCCTAAGGCCAGATCCTTCCTCAACCATGCTTCTGTCCATGGCATCTTTGTAGGAAATCTTTAGTTTGGTTTTAGGACAGGTAAGGTATTTAGTGTAGGCACTCACATCTCTTAGCTTTTGGGCTGTACGACCATCAATAGAACCCTTCCTGATTGCCTCCTCTAGAGAGACTCGTTCCTCAGTCTCTGGTTCAATTAGGCCACCAGTGAGGTACTGCACTTCCAGGAAACGCTGTCCTGCTTCATAATACAGCCAACCTTTTTTAAGTGCCTGGGCTGCGGACATTTTGACTTTAGATCTAGGATCCTCAAATCCATTGAAAGCTTTCTGGGCAAGGTTGAGTCTATCAACCATTATCTTATCTACAAGCTCTTTTTCAGTTGCTTTGGCAACTGTGAATTTCTCTCCGGTAGTTGGATCTATTATGCCACCAGTGCAGGCTTGTGCTTCTAACAGCCTTTGGCCAGTTATGGAATCCACTAACCCCCTATGCATGGCTTCATTAATTGAAACTTTCTCTAGGCTGTCTGTATCAAGGATTCCAGCGACAGGACCAGTCTCCTCGGTTGGATCATTCCATATAGTTGCAGGAGTTTTGATAGAAGGTATGGGGTTAATTGGAAAAGAGGAGGTGGATCCAAAGGAAGAGGATCGGGAACGGAAACCACCCATGTTTCCAGACAGCATATCAGCAAATTCTGTGATTGAAAGAGTGCCAGACCGGTATTGGTCAATTGCAGTCTGGTCAATAATGCCTCTTGCAATAGCTTCATCAATGTCATACTGATGACCTGATCTTCTGTCAATTAATATGGATTTTTCTACCCCATCTGATGATGTCATTGTGATTTCTTCCCATTCACACTCTTGTTCTGAAAGCTCAAGATATGTCTGATGGTCAATTAATCCTTTGCAAAAGGCTTCATACACAGACATCTCTTTGCCTGACTCAGGATCTACAATGACAACTCTGCGTTTGCGAACTGATGACTTGGAAGAGGTCTTTCTCTCCCGTTTCTTTTCCTTTAGAAGCAAGAGCACAAGACCTGTGTCTGGGTCTAAAATACACCTCTCCATCAGTTGCAGGTAAGTGAGATTTTCCTCTGTGTTTGGGTCAAAGAAGCCTTTGGTGTCATCTGATGGGTCACTGAGGATCTCATTCATCTCCTCATCGAAAAAACCTCGGTTATAGGCCACTTCAACTGGCAAGCGGTGACTCTGTTCAGGATCAATGATTCCTCCAGTAGCAATCTGGGCCTCAAGAAGACGAATTCCATGGTCTCTCAAAATAAGGCCCTTTTTCATAGCTTGAAACAGTGAGATAATTTTGCCTGTATATGGATCCCTATAACCAGTCACAGCCCTCTCAGCTGACAGGAGCTTGTCTTTGAATTCTGGGCCCACAATTCCCATCTTAATGGCTTCAGTTACAGTTAACCTGAGGTTCTTGATAGGGTCAATGATATAACCTGTGGCTGCTTGAGCTTCCAGCAATTCAAAAGCAGTACCTGGCCTGATCATATTCTTTTTCATGGCTTGGTAGATGGATAGTCTGTCTTTAGTAGACTCCACATACACCCCGGCAATACAGCTTGAGCCCTGAAGATAATTTCGCAATTGACTGCTCAACTCCTCAACTGTTAATAGTCCCTCATTAAGTTGAGTAACTGTTTGTTCATTAATGACTTTTGAAAGCAACAACTCTTCTATTGTAATGTCTTTTCTAATACCTTTAAGCAACAACCTTCTGTCTGTTAGTGACAATAGATACATCCCGTCCTTGTCAACCTTGCATCTTTTGAGAAGCTGAGCATATGAGACCTTTTCTTCATTTAGTGGGTCGACATATCCTTTAACCTCTGACAGCTTTTCAGTTGTCTCTTTGTTAATGTATCCACGTTGTGTTGCAATGTCTGTTGGTAGATGGAAGTTAAATTCTGGATCAATAATACCACCTGTAGCTGTTTGAGCTTCAAGTAGCTTTAGGGCATAGTCCTCAGGAACAAGATCCTTTTTCATTGCCTGAAAGAGAGAGATAACCTTTCCACTATATGGATCCTTGTAGCCAGTGACTGCTCTCTCTGCAGACAGAAGCTTGTCATGGATTTCTGGGCCAACCACACCTTTGCGCACTGCTTCATCTACTGTAAGCATCTCATTCCTAATTGGATCAATGATGAATCCAGTGGATGCTTGAGCCTCTAAGAGATCAAGAGCGATTTCAGTCTTCATTAATCCTCTTTTCATTGCTTGATAAAGACTAATCTTGGAATTTGAATCAGTTACCACACCAGCAACACTACCAGTTCCATACAAGTACTGTTTAACACTCTGCATCTCTATAACATCGTGCATAGTCTTTTTCTCTTTCTTCAACAGGTTGTAGGTCTCAAGATCAATGATGCGGGCATTATAGAGATCCTCAATGGTGATTTGGCGTCTTCTAGTGCTGTCACTCTGTATGCTTCCCCCTCTTACAATTTCTTTCTGCTCCAGAATCTCAATTATAATGATTATCATCCGTTCTTTTGTTATATTGCCAGAACGATAATCCTCTAGAAGCTGAGCCCTCTGATCCTCAGGTAGTAGATTTGAATTCATGATATCCCAAAGAGACATAGAGCCTTGACCTTCAATAGGTAGATCAATCTGGGTGGTGGACAGATCACTTTGGGTTTGTTCTTCACTGTAAAGGTATGTCTTCTCCACAACTGTTGGGGCCTGTGGTTTGGGCAGTTTTAACAGATTTAATCCTGTATCAGGGTCTGTTATACACTTGTCTTTCAATAGCTTGTATGATATATTCTCATCAGTTGCTGGGTCACAGAAGTACTTGCTATCAGCAATGCTGCTCACTAGCTGTTTACTAAAATATCCCCTCTGTATTGCACTATCAAGAGGTATACGATGACTGTTCACTGGATCAATAATTCCACCAGTTGCCAACTGTGCCTCTAAGAGTGGCATGGCATGTTCTTTCAGGACAAGGTCTTTCTCCATGGCTTGGTGTAGGGAAATCGTATTGCCAGTGAATGGATCTTTATATCCAGTGACAGCTTTTTCAGCAGAGAGAAGTTTCTCATGAAGCTCAGGACCAACAAGACCTGCTTTAACAGCATCATCCACAGTAAAACACTCATTTCTTGATGGATCCACAATAAAACCTGTGGCAGCTTGAGCTTCAAGCAAGGTAATACCTGTGTTCTGTCTGAGGAATTTGTTCCTCATTGCTTGGTAGATGCTAACTTTCTCTTTTGTAGGTTCAAGGTAAACTCCAACAATGCTTTCAGAGCCTTGGAGATATTTATTGACGGAAATGTTTTCACTGACCTCTTTTGGAGTCATTTTACCTTGTTCCAGCAAATCATATGTTGATTCGTCAATAATTTTGTTGTCAAACAGTGACTTGGCTGGAACTGGAGCCCTGAGACCTTTAAAGTACTTCTTATTTTGTTTCTTGTCCTCTTTCATATTTACAATTTCAATTAAAATCTTTGTAATCTTCTCAATTGTTATTTTCCCTGATCTGTATTGCCTCATTAAGTCAAGCCTCTGCTCCTCAGTGAGATAGTCAGAGTTGATGAGCTCCCATACAGTAACCTTTCTCCCTTTAAAAGGTCCACTTGAAACTTCAACAGTTGATTGAGTCATAGCATCTTTATATTGGGCCTCAGTATACTTTAGCTCCTCCTTGGCATTTATGGCTTGCTCAGACAAAGGAAGAAGCTGAAGCCCAGTCTTTTTGTCAGTAACACATCTTTTATAAAGCTGCATATAAGTCACATATTCCTGTGTGTTTGGGTCAAAGTATCCTTTAACATCATCAGATAGACTGGTCAAATACTTGTGTGTTTCATTATCAAGACAACCCCTTATGCAGGCAATGTCATGTGGAATATGGTGACTTTGAACAGGATCTATGATGCCTCCTGTTGCCAGCTGTGCATCAAGAAGTCGAATTCCCTGATCTTTCATGATCAGATCTTTCTTCATTGCTTCAAACAAAGAAACTGTTTTTCCAGTGTAAGGATCTTTGTAGCCTGTGATAGCTCTCTCTGCAGACAAAAGTTTTTCATGAAGCTCTGGACCAACAACACCTGCTTTGACAGCTTCATCTACTGTAAGCTTTTGGTTTTTAATAGGATCTACAACATATCCTGTGGCAGCCTGCGCTTCCAAAAGATTAAGAGCAGGCCCATGTCTCATAATGTCTCTTTTCATGGCATTATAAAAAGACATTGTTTGCTTGGTGGACTCAATAAGTACTCCTGCAATGCAATTAGTGCCCTTCAAGGCTTTGTGCACATTCTCAATCTCAGACACTTCTTTAACAGACATTTGTCCTCTTTGCAATTTGTTATAAAGGTCTTTTTCAATAACTTTGGATTCAAGAAGTTTAATGGCAGGAACAGGTGTTCTCAAACCATCAAATGCCAGCTCATTCTTTTTCTCTTTTTCTTCAGCCACAGTTAGAACAATTTTGATGATTTTTTCAACTGTAATCTTTCCTGTTTTATACTGATGAATAAGATCTTTCTTCTGGTCCTCTGTAAAGTACTCAGAATTTATAATCTCCCATATGGTGACAGTCTTTCCTTTAAACCTGCCAAATGGTACAGAGACTGTTGTCTTGTCAAATACATCCTTTGTTTCCTCATCAGTGAATGTTCTGGCATTTAGAGCGGCCTCCTCTGAGATGGGCAGAAGAAGCAGGTCTGTTTCTGGATCAGTGACACACCTCTGCATTAGCTGGTGGTATGTAATATTTTCTTGGGTATTTGGATCATAAAATCCCTTCACATCATCTGAAGGATTCTGTAGGATTTTATTGGTGGCTGCATCTAACTGACCCTGCTTATAGGCTGTTTCATTTGGTACACGATGACTGTTGACTGGATCAATAATGCCACCTGTTGCTATCTGAGCCTCCAACAATCTATGGGCATGATCCTTTCCGATGAGACCCTTCTTCATGGCTTCAAAGAGGGAGATTTTTGCTTCTGTATATGGATCTTTGTAACCTGTAACGGCTCTCTCTGCAGACAGCATTTTGTTGTGAAGTTCAGGCCCAATGAGACCATCTTTAACTGCCTCATTGACAGAGAGTTTCTTGTTTTTCATTGGGTCAATTATGTATCCAGAGGCTGCCTGTGCCTCCAGCAGCACTAGGCCTGTTCCAGGAGCAATCTTTTTTTCCTTGACAGCTTGATAGATAGGCATCTTTTGATTTGGATGAACAAGCAGTCCACTAATGCAGTTCTTGCCCTTAAGAATTGTTTTAAGTTTGTCTGTCTTGCTGAGTTCTTGAACTGTGGTGTCACCTCTCTGTAGCTTATCATAATCCATTTTGCTTAAAAGTCCTATGTCTAAAAGTCTGCTTGCAGGTACCTTTTCACGAATGCCATCAAAGGATAATGCAGGGAAACCATGTTTACTGTCAACTTCCTCACAAATACTTTGACCATTGAGGACTTTTTTGCTTTCTGTCTGGATCTGAATCTCTTGGGTGACTTTCTGAGCAACTTCAAGCTGCTGCAGTTTCTCACGCAGTTTCTGGTTTTCCTCAGCAAGCATCCTCTCTTGTTCAAACTTTTTCCTTTCAAGTTCCTGCATTTCTTTTTGCTTGTTGAGCATCTCTTCCTCAGCCTCTTTTTGTTTCTTCAGAGCAGCATCCATAGTGGCCTTCAGTTTAATCTTTTCATCCTCCATCTGTTTTCTTTGACGTTCCTGCTCGTCTTTTAAGGCTTTTGACTTTTTGACCTCTGCTTCAAATTGGTTCTCTAATCTTTTCTTTTCATCCTCAATTTGTTTTTCCTTTTTCAAAAGCATCTCCTTTTCTGACATGAATGTCTGCTGTAGAATTGTTTTTTCCTGTTTAATTTGCTCTTGCTGAGCAGTCACCATCTATAAGAGAAAGAAACAACAGAGTTAAAATGATGCAGAAAATAACCACATTTAGATATTTAATTTTTAGAGAATTGGGAAAATTTCCATTTTAGTATAAATAAGATGACTAAGTTAAATGTTCAAAAAATTTAATTGTAAAAAAAACTAAAATGAAATATATATTTTAGAGAATTTTAAAGTGATTAAAAGTAATGTTAGTTTTCAGAAAAAGGGTTAACAATGACATCAACAAATGCATTCCATCTTTAACACAATACCTCTTTGGACTTTTTCTGTAACTCTTCAGCCTCTTTTTTCAACTTTTCTTTTTCTTTCTCAAGTTCAGCAATGGCTTTGCGTAAGTCATCTGCTTCTCTGTTACTGCTCAACCTCTGTATTTCCAATTTTTCAACAACTGTCAATTTCTCTTTGGTAGTAAGCTCTGTCTCATGAAGCCGGGCACTGATCTCATCTGCCTGCTTCTTGAATTTCTTGGCTTCCTCTTCAGCTCTGGACTGGGCATCACTGAGTTGGGACACCTGAAGTCTAAGTTTCTCTGCCTCAGCTGTTATCTCCAATTGTCTCCTGCGCTCAGCCTCTAAAGATTTTTGGAAGCCTTCAGTTTCCTCTTCAAGTCGTTGCTGCATCAACTGTTTGTCTTCAAGCAGCTTTTGAGCTTGCTCTTGAGCAAGATCTTTTTGTCTCTGCAGCATTTCCGCCTCTGCTCTAAGCTTAGATGCTTCCTGAATAGCTTGCATCTTTTCTTTAAGCATCTTTTCAGCAAGTGCTCTTTGCTCAGCAAGGTCATTTTCTGCAAGGTGTCTCATTCGAGCAGCTTCCTGAGCCTCAATGCTGAGTCTGGCAGCTTCTTCAGCAAGCTTCTTCATGTTTTCAGCCTCCTCAGCCAGGAATTTTTGAGTATTATCTTTGTCCCTTTGCATTAGACGTTGATTTTCCTCTTCAATCCTGAGCTTGAGTTTAATGAGCTCCTCCATTTGAATCTTGACTTTGAACAGTTCATCCTCTACCTGGGCCTTCTGTTTAACAGCATCACTGACTTCGTCCTTAAGGCGATGAAGCTCTTCATCCAAGAGAGTCTTCTGTTTATCAGTCTCATCCAACCTCAGCTTCACTTTAGCAAGCTCTTGCTCAACCTGAGATTTCTGCTTAAGTGTCTGCTCTGCATAATTCTTGTGTCTAGCCATCTCTTCATCAGCCAACAGTTTTTGCTTCAGTGCTATAGCCTCAGCCTGGGCCCTCTTTTCTGCTTCTAGCTCTGCCTCTTTTCTGAGTCTCTCAGCATCCTCCTGTGCTTTGGCTTGACTTGCTGCCTCAACCTCAGCAGCCTGTCGCTGACGTTCTGCATCTTCTGCTTGTTGGCGGAGTAAGACAGCCTCTCTCTCTGCTTTTTCTTTGGCTTTTTCTGCTTCTTGGGCCAGCTTTTTGGCTTTTTTAAACTCTTCTTTAAGCTTTTTCTGCACAAGACTGTCCTCTTTCTGTTGAACAAGTACACTCTGGACTTGTTGTTCAGCAGTAATTGCTTTCTCTGCAGCCTCTTTGGCAGCTTGTATTTGCCTCTCAGCCTCTTTATCAGCATCTTCTTTCTGCTTTCTGGCCTCTTCTGCTCTCTTTTTGAGACGTTCCACTTCTTCTTGAGCTATCTGGCGCTGTCGAGCCGCTTCCTGTTCTGCAGCAGCAATTTTTTTCAGTTTTTCTTCAGCCTCCCTTCTTCTGTTCTCTTCCTCAAGGGCAAGTTTACGGAGTTTTTCAGCTTCTTTCTCAGCTTGCAGTTTGCTCATTTGAGTTTCTTCTGCAATATTTTTCAGCTTATTGAGTTCAAGCTCCAGATCAAGCTTTCCAGATGAAGCTTTCTCAAAGTTAAGCTTCAAGATACGAATTTCTTCTTCAATGATTCTTTTCTGTTTAAGAGTTTCATCTACAATTGCTTTCTGTCTTTCTAATTCTATTTCAGAGGACTTCCTCAGCTGGTCTATCTTCTGCTCAATGTCTTGCTTGTGCTGGCTTGCCTGATCTTCAAGAGCCTTTCTTTGGTAAGCCTCATCTTCAGCTTTTCTTCGAAGGCGTTCATTTTCTGCCTCCTTTTCTTTAAGTGCTATCTCTGCTTCAGTTTTTAAGCTTGTTGCCTCATTAATAGCAGCAAGTTTCTCTTTGAGAATTCTCTCTGCTTCTGCTCTCTGTCTCATGGCTTCTTCCTCAGCAACCTGCCTCTGCCGCTTTGCCTCTTCAGCAATGGCACGGAGCTTGGCTGCTTCATCAGCAAGATCTCTCAACTTAGCAGCTTCTGCTTCCAATAGTTGCTTACTCTTTTCAGTGGTAGACATGCTTTCCTTTTCAGCTTTCGATTTCATCTGCAAAAGAATCTCCATTTCACTTCTTACTTTTGAAAGCTCATGCTCAAGCTGTTTTCGTTGCTGTTCTGCAGCACAAACTTCATTTTTAAGACGGTACAATTCATCTTCAAGCAGGCATCTCTGCTGCTCTGCATGTTCAAAATCCGCCCTCAATCGGATTAGCTCATGCTCTGCGGAAAGCTTTTGTTGTGCTGTGCTCTCTGCCAGCTTTCTCTGTCGCTCTAGCTCTTGTTCGGCCATATCTTTCTGTTTCAGGGCAGACTCCTCAGCTTTGGCCCGCTTTTTGGCCTCACGCTCAGCTTCTTCTTTTTGTTTTTCAGCCTCTTCTTGTGCAAGAGTCTTTCTATGGGCCTCTTCCTCTGCCTGGAGCCTTAGGCGAAGAGCTTCATTAGCTTTTTGCCTCCATTTCTCAAGTTCTTTCTCAGCTTCCTCCCTTGCCTTGTCAGCCTCTTCCTGATGCTTTTTAAGACGTTCTGCCTCCTCCTGCAGTTGAATAACAGTCCCGTGCTTCTCTCGAAGTGACTCCTCAAGTTTGGACGTCTTCTCAACAAAGGACATGCGCTTGCCCTGCAGCTCAGCAGCAGCACTTTTCTGGGCTGCTTCTTGAGCAAGTTTGATCTGCCTGTCTTTTTCAATCTCAGCCTGCTTCATGTGTCTTTCTGCCTCCTCTGCCTGCATCTTAAGCTTCTGAAGGTCATCCAGGGCTTTCTGTTTCTGCCTAGCAGCCTCTTTCTCTGCTTCAGACTTTAGCTTTAATTCCTCCTCAGCCTGGCGCTTCTTTTGGGTCTCCTCGATAACTTGCTTGCGAAGTTTCTCAGCCTCCTCCTGAGCCACTTTGCGAAATCTCTCCGCCTCTGCAGCCTTGTCCCTAAGCTGCCTTAACTCGTCCTCTGCAGATGACTTCTGTCTCACTGTGGTTTCCAACTGAAGTCTTATGATGCGGATCTCTTCTTCTATTTTGGCCCGGCTTTGGAGAGCCTCCTCCACTTGCTGACTCTTTGATTTTATCTGTTGTTCTGAAAGGTTTTTGAGCTCCTGAAGCTCCTGCTGGATGTTGTGCTTTTGTCTTTCCGCATCCACTGCAACAATCTCTCTTTTGCTAACCTCTTGTTGCATCATAAGCTTGAGTTCATTTGCCTCTTGCTCCGCTTTGGCAATGGCCTTGACATGAGCTGTAGCTAGCTGCTTCTGTTTCTCTAACTCTGCCTGCATTTCAGCCATTTTTTTGCTCTCTTCCTTTTTAAGTTTCTCAGCAGCTTTCTGTATTAGTGGAAGTAAATGGTAAAAAAATTAGGATTAGGGTCAAGCATGATGGGCTGTTAAGTGTTAAGGTTATTGTTTAGCTCAAAGAAAGACAGGTTTAGATACATACATGGCACATGGTGTTAACGTAAATCATTGTCTAATATTAAAGTAAACAGACAAGTAAAATAAGCAATTATTTGGGTTATGGTCCATAATTAATGTATGGATTTACAAGACATTCTTTCAAAACACTTCATTCCACAGTCAGCTAAATTTTTCCTGTAAATCATTTACTGCATTCTAGTTAGATAAAGCAACATTGTGGTGCTCTAATAGTAAGAAAACTTATTAGCAAAAAGTCTACTCTTCAAATTTGATTGGATGAATACGGAGCACACAGGTAAAACAAACTCTGTTTAAAAAACAAAACATCTTTCCAAAGGTAAATTGTAAGGTAAATGTCCAAAGGTAAATGTGAGAAACCAAAAGATGAGATCTGCAAAACAACTTAAAGGAATAGTTAACTAAAATAATAAAAATTACCCCATTATTTACTCACCCTCAAGCCATCTTAGGTATATATGCCAAACACAATCATTTATATCACATGCCAAACACAATCGGTAATATTAAACAATATCCTGGCTCTTTCCAGGTTTTTAATGGTATTGAAACACCAGAGTTTTGAAGCTCCAAAGAGTGCATGCATCCATCATAAACAATATGTTTGTGAAAGAAAACAATGAATATATTTGGGCTTATTAAGTGATCTATGTCATTTATCTTAATAAACAAACAGATGGTGCAATGTCAATAACTTTGAATCTCATCTTGGTTCTTGCATGTATTGCTTTACTTCAGATGACAAATATTAACACACTGGAGTCATACAGAGTTACTTTTATGATGGATGCACTTTTTGGGGCTTCAAAAACTGGGGTCCTATTCAATGCCACTACAATGCTGGGAAGAGCCAGGATATTTTTTTAATATAACTCTGATTGTGTTTGAGTCATATATATACGCAAGTAAATTTGGGGATAATTTACATTTTTGGGTGAACCCTTTCTTTAATTACGACAATACAAGTACTAAGGCAACTATGGAAACGTTAGCTGTACCAGTTAGCCGTGGAAAGTATGCAGTATCAGTCAGCTATAGAAAGTAAGCTGTAGTTGTCTGGCCTTTAGACCCAGATCCAAGTTACAGCAAAGGTAAGGGAAAGGTTAGTAAGGGAAAAAAGCTGCAAAATACCTTAAAAAAAGAACAGCAGGAGCCTGATTCTCAAAGATGATTATAAGAATATGTAATTTTTTTAATGTATCTTGAAACATGATGCAATGTCAATCGTACATGTTACAAATGAACAATTTTTCATTGTTTTGCATATGTCTGTAATATAAAATACTGAAATATCATGGTAATACCAACATGGTAATAAATGAATTAAAAATATATATATATTAAAACTATGTGGAGACATTTTACTTTCAGCAGTCAAAAACTCAAATGTAAATCTATTGTGATGATCTTTGAAAATCAGAAATTTACTAAAAAAGTACAGTACAATCACATGTAGGAAAAAAGGACAAAATATAAGTTTGATAAGAAAAAATACAGAATATTCATGGAAAGGGAAACTGGAAAATGTATATGGAAGTAGTAGAGCATAGTGAAAAATTTTACCTCTTAAGAGCCCAAAAAAGATCAAGCAATCATCAAGATAAAGCACTGGCAAGCAGTTAAGAGAAGCAAAGAAATCAAGGGTTAGGGATTGAAAGACAGTTAGGGAAAGTATAAAGGACATGTGGACCTTATACAACTTGATTTTCCCAAAATGTATTAGACACTACCTAATGTACAAATCAATATGTACTGCTCTGTTAAAATATTTTAAAATATTTTATGATAAATCTCCAGTAAATGTTGGAAATTCCATTGCAATATGAAACATTAAAAGCCTCTCTACCTATTTGTATTAAGGTAGAAATTGTTTTAATTTGCAACTCCCCTTAAAGAATGTGTTTCAAAGTGTCTTTTTTGCAATACATAATTTTGATATATATTACGCCACAGGCACTTCCTGTCAGCCAGTTCTGAAATGCTTGTGACTGTTTGTTACAAAACCACACAGAATAAATGTCTAGTCAGCCATACATTAAGTATATGTGAGTGAATGTTTCTCTGATGGCTTGTTTATTGTTAGTGTTGGGTTAGTCTTGAATGATTAATGTCCCTTGATGATGTCACGCACCTCATCATCCTCTAGGCGGCGCTGTGAGTCTGTGATAAACTTGATGTACTGACTGGTCAATGTCATCAGTTCACTATAGCGAGTTCTCAGAGTTACATACTAAGATGAAAATACAAACATTTTCATTTTGAAAGACAAGCATTCAAATGACATCAATGGGTACTGTCAATGGGTATAAGGCAGGATTTACTATTTTATATGAAAGTTCCATAATTGTACAATTAAATTTAAAAAAGTATAAAAATGACAAATAAATATAGTAATCAAAAACACAGATATACTTTCTAATTAATTATTTAATAACCTCTTGAATGATGTTATCTGAGGCAGATTCCATCTTGGTTTTCTTTAAAGGTGACATCAAGGGTTCTACCTGAGCTTTATACGCAACCAACTGGAGTTCATAATCCTGTCAATACATGAATGCATCAATATACACAGACTTTTATCACTCAAACAAAATTAGTTAATTAGATAAAAACAAACACAACTGATGCTCCTACCTTAATGGTATCAATGTAAGCTTTGGCATATTTCTGACACTCATCAACTTTCTCTTTGTTTTTCTCAATCTCTTCTAGAAGTTTCTGTGAAGAAGAGTCATCATGTTATAGTCATTATTTCAGTCAAAACATTTAGGCTCTGTGATCTACTTTAGTGCCATTCTGGTATGGCCTTATTCATGAAGAACAGATGGCTAGTTTGTCAAAAACAAGGTGTCTTAGGAGGCAGCTTAAGTCTGCCTGTTCGAATAGCCCTTATATGTCATTTCATATAACATTTCCAAACTCTTGAAATTCAGCTTATGAAGGCAGCAAAGGGTATGAGAATGTTTGTGTGTGATGTTGCTGTCAGTAAGTACCTTCTCCTGTGCCAGCTGTTCTTTCAGTGTTTTGCTGTCAACAATAGGCACAGCCTGGATCTTCTCCTGCTGTTGTTTGGCCTCTGCAATCCAGCGGATGAGCCAGTCATAGCTCTCCCTGTAGTAGCCCAGCTGACGACCCAGCTGTTCTAGCTCACGCTGACGCAGGTCGATCTGAGCGAAGACAGCACGCCAGCGTTCCTGCAGGTTGCCCTGGAGCTGCCTGTAGTGGTCCAGTTCAGCGTCCCGCTCTGTATGAATCTGTACCATACGATGACTGACTGCTGTGGCTTTGGACAGCTCGCCCTCCATACCATCAAGCACTTGCTGCTGCATTTCTGCCTCCACACGCATTTTCTATGACATAAAAAATGAAGTTCGCTGTCTAATTCCATATCAAAATACACACATACATAAATCGTAAAGAAATAGATATAACTTCTGTCATTAAATGTCCAAAATCAATGGTTTTTAAATAGTTTTGCTTTAGCACTCATATTTTATCAAATAATGATCAAACAGAGTACCAAAACAGGGACAAGGCAAATGCAAAATGGTCGAGGCAGGCAGCAAACAAACACAGTCCAATAAAAACAATGAAAAACGATAAACAATCCAGTTGGTAACAACAGGTCAGGCAAGAATACAGGGAAAACCGCTGAGTAATGACAGCCAGGGCAAATCAAGTTTTCGCAAAGTGTGTATGAGTGTGGTTTAAATAGGGTGATAGTAATGAGGTGCAGGTGTGTGGCATGGGTGTGGTCAGTCCCAGGTATGAGGCATGGTGGGAAATGAATTCCGAATGAGAACTGTTTAATGTTCCAGCGATGGAACCCTCTGGTGGTGCAGAGGAGGCAGTATGGGAGCCCTGCGAGCGGCTCCTGATGCGTTGAGGACAGCAGCGCCAGGGTCTACCACGAGGTCGAGGGGCCGGCTTTCCTGGATGCGTCCTGTGAAATTCCTCTGTAAGAGTGGGGTCCAGGGTGTCTCCCGCGTTGACCCAGGAATGCTCCTCTGGACTGTACCCCTTCCAGTCGACCAGATACTGGAGGATGCCTCCCTGACAAGGGAGCAACTCGTGCACTTGATAAGCCTCCTTGCTGTCAACCAGAATTGGGAAAGTTGGAGATCTGGCTCCCTCCTCCAACTCTCCAACCGGACCACCAGCGGGTTCCAAGAGTGATGTGAAAAGTGGGAGAAACACGATAGTTAACAGGTAGGTCTAGACATAATGATACCGGAGTGATTTGTTTGGTAATTTACAACTAACATACCTGGGGCTGAGCTTTCTACAGGGGAGTTTAAAGTGTAGGTCCCTTGTGGATAGCCAGACCCATTGACCTGGAGCGTAAGCCGATCCAGGACGTCGATGTTGGTTAGCTTGCTGTGTTTGACGCCTTACTGCATGCAAGAGATGGGTATGAGCTTGGTCCCAAACCTCTTTACTGTGCTGAATACATTTGGTTACTGAGGGAAGGTTAGTGGGTTCGCCAGACCAAGAGAATAGTGGTGGTTGGAAACCCAGGATACATTTAAAAGGGGTCATACCAGTGGCAGGTTTGACGAGGGAGTTTTGTGCATACCCAGCCCACATTAAAAACCTACTCCAGTCTGGTTGACATCGCTGATAGTGGGAACAGAGGAAATATGATCTCTTGGTTGAGGTGTTCCATCTGTCTGTTGGACTGAGGGTGATAGCCGGAAGTTAGGCTGACATTTACGTTAAGGCTTTTAAAGAATGAGGACCATACTCTGGACATAAACTGCAGGCCCTGATCTAAGACGATATCTTTTGGCAAGCCGTAGAAGTTGCAAAGGATTTCAGCCATCTCAAAGGAAGTGGGGAGCTTAGGTAGCAGGATAAGACGGCAGGCTTTGGAGAAGCGATCAATGATGGTTAAAATAGTGATGTTACTTAATGAGCTGGGTAAGTCTGTGAGGAAGTCAATGGCTATGTGAGACCAGGGGCATTGTGTGTGGGTAAAAAAAGTTCATACAACACTGTAAAGACCTGCTCTAAAAGACCTGCTGGGAGTTGTCTGGGTGACTTGGAAGATTGGCAGTTGGCACAGTGTTGTATGAACTTGATGGTATCGGTTGACAAGGAGGGCCACCAGAAGCGGTTTCTTAGGAGTTGTATGGTGGCTGTAATGTCCGGATGTCCTGAGCTGGGCACCCTGTGAACTTGTGTAAGCAGGTGATCTCGTAGTGATTTGGGCACAAAGGTGAGGTTAGCAGGGCAATCAGAAGGTGGTGGATTCTGGTCAGTTTATTTCGGTCAGAATGTGCCATTGTACAGGTGCCACAAGGATGCTCTCAGCCTTGTTTTTTTGTGCCTGGTCGATAGGTGACAAAATAATGCCCATCTTGCCTGTCTGGGATTTAGTCATTTGGCTGAGCGTAGGTATTCTAGGTTCTTATGATCTGTGAGAACAGTATATGGGTGCGTAGATCCTTCCAGCCAGTGGCGCCATTCTTCCAGTGCTAGTTTGATTGCCAGGAGCTCATAGTTGCCCACATCATAATTCCGTTCAGCAGTTAAAAGCTCGCTGGGCTTCGGGAGACCAGGTTATCTTGGGGTGTTGCCATTTAGTCAGGGCAGTTAAAGGAGCGGCAATCAAACTGAAATTCCTGATGAACCACCTATAGAAGTTGGCGAACCCCAGGAAGCATTGTAATTCCTTAACAGTCCGTGGTTGGGGCCATTCTAGGACTGCTCTCACCTTCTTTTCATCCATCGTTACTCCTTCTTGACTAATAATATATTAGAGAAAAGCTGTACTTGTGCAATGAAATTCACATTTTTCCTCCTTGGCGTAGAGCTGGTATTGGATGAGGCATCTCTACTGCCAGGGGGTAATTACAGGGAGCTAATGTTAGGTTGTGTTGACGGGCGTTAAAATTTATATGAAATATTGAAATATGAAATATTGGAAATGTGAGGAGCGGACAGATTATTGGCACTTACTGTAGGTGAATTAGATGCTGGTCAGACCAGGCAGGTTGACTTCATATGGCCGGCCTGCCCACAGTAGAGGCACAGATGGTTTTGTAAGTGGCCCTCACATTATTCTGGGGTGGGGTGAATCCCAATTGCATGGGTTCTGTAGTGGTTGAGTCCTCAACCATGTGGTACGAGAGGAACGCAGAGAGCGGATCAAATTGTCAACTTGAATGGTAAGCTCGATGTAATCACCCAGACTTTTCCCTTTGTCCCGGCAGACCAGTTCAGAGTGGAGCTCATGGTTTAATCCTTTATGAAACAGAAGCTTTAACATGTCCTCGACCCATCCTGTCTGAGCAGTGAGTGTATGAAAAGTTAGGGCGTACTCCGTGGCAGTTTTTCTTCCTTGCGAGAGAGATAAGAGCTGCTCCCCAGCACTATTACCCCCAGCAGGGTGTTCGAAAACTTCACGGAAATGTTGGAGGAAGGCCTCGAAGGTGGGGAAAATGGAGCTGTCCATCCTGCAAACAGCTGTAGACCAGTCCAGCACTCTCCTGGTAAGTAGTGATCAGACAAACGCAATGCGACTGGAATCAGTGGGGTAAAGGAAGGACGTGACGTGAGGCCAAGTATGGCGACCCATACTCGGAAATTGTGTTCTGCATTTAACCCATCCAAGTGCGCACACACACAGTAGTGAACACACACACACCGTGAACACACACCCGCAGCAGTGGGCAGCCATTGCTGCTGCGCCCGGGGAGCAGTTGGGGGTTCGGTGCCTTGCTCAAGGGTCTCACCCCAGTCATGGTATTGAGGGTGGAGTGAGTGCTGGTAATTCACAATCTCCACCTACAATCCCTGCCGGACCTGAGACTCGAACCTGCAACCTTTGGGTTACAAGTCTGACTCTCTAACCATTAGGCCATGGCTGCCCCCAAGTAAAGCGTGGGTTGCTAACTGACGAAGAGTGAGCACTGGAGTAGAAATCGCTTACATTTGGAGGGGTTTCCGTCAATATTTTCTGGGAAAGCTAGGCATGGGCTGACGAGAGAGGCTAGAGTGGATGCCCCGCTAATGGATGCTGGGGGTGCAGCGGATGTCATCTCGGGTGGTGCTAGGCATAGGGCTTGCAGGGCTTTGACGAGCTCCTCAGTAAGTGTAGTTAATCTGTTTAGCTGCTTAACAGATAACTGCTGCTGAATCGTTGTATGGCGAAGTCTTCTGTAACAAAGAGTCAAAAGCACTGCAACCATTTGCAGCTTTTATTAAGAATAGTAAACAGGCAGGGTCGAAAGCCAACAAACAGTAACAGCACGGACAAGGCAAAGGCAAAAACAGGTCACGGGCAATGGTCAAAGCAGGCAGCAAACAAACACAGTCCAATAAACAATCCAAGGGTTGAGACAGGCAGCAAACGATACAAACAAATAATAAAACAATCAAAAACAATAAACAATCCAACCGGTAACAACAGGTCAGGCAAGAATACAGGGAAAACTGCTCAGTAACAAATCAATACTTCGCAAAGTGTGTGTGTATGAGTGTGGCTTAAATAGGGTAATAGTAATGAGGTGCAGGTGTGTGGTATGGGTGTGGTCAGCCCCAGGTATGAGTCATGGTGGCAAATGAAGTCTGAATGGAAACTGTTTAATATTCCGGCGATGGTTTTCTCTGATGGTGCGAAGGAGGCGGTACGGGAGCCTCCTCTGTAACAGCAATATTTTTTTCTCATTGCAACTGACTTTAGTGTACTGGTCATCTTTTCAGAAACATCAGCCACAAATTTTCAATAAATGAAAAAACAAATGTAACATGCCTTTTTTACTGCAAAATCTATTTTATTATGTAAAGATTGAGTAGCCAGTTTTACTCAGTCTTAACAAATATTAACTTGGTGTAGCACAGGTTACCTTGAGATCAGAACAATAGGTATCCACTTCCTGGATGTTTGTAGGAACCGTGTGAACCTCACGCAGGCGATTCTCATATTTCTTCACAACATCTTCTGCCCCTTGTGTGTTCCGGATCACAAGTTCTATTGTCTTAAGCCTAAAAAGGAAAGAGTTACATTGTTCTGATCTTATGCTTAATCACACAGTTATAAAAAATGCATATAACAGCATCATACTGGTATACTGGCACAGTAAATAGTGGATTTGTTTATGATAGAGACACAAATATGACATAAATGTGAGTGATTCTTACTTCTCCAGATATACAGAGGACAGGTTGTAGGTTTGGTCCATCTTCTGCAGGGTAACATCCAGCTCTGAGCGCAGTACTGGAGCACTAGACTGCCCTGGGGAGGCCAGGAGCTCCTCAGCCTTCTTAGCCACATTATCCAGGTTCTTCCTAATACCCTCCAGCACCACTTGCACTTTCTGTTCAAGCCAGAAACAGATAATCTTAGAAGCTCATGATGATTTCAACAGTAATGGAAATGGAAGGGGGAGATAAAATGTAAATAAAAGTGTAGGGTGAGACAGTCATTTTTCTGCTGCACCTGCTGCTCAGCAGTCTTCTGGATGCAGTCTTGGAGTGGCTCCTTATCCACAGGTTTTCGTATGCGGGCCACAGTTTCAGAATCACAGTCCTCAATCTGCAGCCGCAAATTTCTTATCTGCGTGATGTAAGTCTTACATATTGACTCATCCTGCTCACCTGTAAAGAGAAATGTGTAAATGTGTCATGACCCTTTACTCAACAACACAAAAGGTAAATAACAGCTGATCTACAAGTTTAGTTTAGTCACACGCATTCCATCATAGCGTTAATAAGCAAATCTCATGAAAACATATCTAGGTTTAATTGCAATAGTTTGTTTTCTTCTTCTAATTGTGGGCTGAAACATGAACCTTGTAAGATAATATACTATATATATATATATATATATTTAGATTAGATAGATTAGATTCAACTTTATTGTCATTACACATGTACAAGTACAAGGCAACGAAATGCAGTTTAGGTCTAACCAGTAGTGCAATAAGCAGCAAGTGCAGAATATAGGTATAATTTATAAGTTAAAGGAGATATGTACCGGGAGAAGCTATGGATAATATTTACAGATGAAGTACCGTGAGCATAATTTACAGATGATAATTAACTACAATTAGAATGTACAAATAGATGAATTTACATGTTTAGATTTATCACAGATTTACAATATGTATATGTGCAATGGAAATGTGCATTTACAAATGGTATATATATATATATATATATATATATATATATA